>CAUYPK010145760.1:0-12618 GCA_963574355.1 Loris lydekkerianus
ACGGTGACTGGGAAAATGCCAGGAAGGCTATGTTGAATATTGGGATGAAAATGTGTCAAATGGTTTATGAAGCTAGTATATGATGCCCCATGATCATATCAATGTACACAGCTATGATTTAATTAAAAAAAAAAAAAAAAGAAAGAAAAAGAAAAAACCTTTGAAGAGAATGAAAGTGTTACTTAATCCCAGCATGGTAATCAGGCAGGAAGTTAGATATGAGGTATCTCTGGGTTGTAAAACACTGGGTACCTTTCTCTTTCCTTGATAACTTCAGTATCCTCCAGTCTCTCAATCACCTTCCTCTGAAAAACAAAAATGGTTTTTCTAAAGTTCTCCGGAATGTTGGCAATTGAGTGCCAATTGACCCAGCTTTAAACTCAAAAATGGGGTTTCAGCCCTAATTCAAAGGTAGGGGTTTTGACTAAGTGCCTTCAACTTTAACCCTTCAAATAAACTTTTGTAGTAAAGAAGACATGTGCTGAGTCTGACTTCGTGTGCAACAATGGCCAGTGTATTCCCAACCGGTGGCAGTGTGATGGGGATCCTGACTGTGAAGATGGTTCTGATGAAAGCCCAGAACAGTGCCGTGAGTGTGACTTGCTTTGGACTTGAACTTTTCCAAACTGTTCTGTGTCTCATAATTCTAAGTACTGCTTAATCTACTACTTGGTTTTGTTTTTCTTTGCCTGCCTTCTGAAATTCTGAAACTTTAGGCCAATTGACTCCATGGTCAGTCAAGTTATTAACAGTTGATCCGTCTCCTTGAACAAATATACTCCCTGGTCTAACAAGACTGACATTCTCTTGGGTAGCTTCACTATTGAATACGTAAGACTGAAGCCAGCAGATTTGATTAAGAACTCCTTGACTAGGTGCATAGACTTCAAATGTTTGATAATGATGAATGTGAGCAGATGGTACTCTGGTCCTGGAAGCTAAGTCAAGATGTGAGGTTCCCTATAGGCCAAGTATAAGCTTTTAGATGCACAATTTCTCATATTATTAAAAATCTATTACTGAAGGGGTACGGTGGCTAGTATTTGGTGATCTAAATAGAGTGACTTTTAACCAACATGTAACCTACAGTTACTAAAGCAGTAAGCTGATAGCTTGTTCTTAGGTAAGAGAAACTTCATAGGTTGGTAGGTGTATATCTGTGTTCTTAGGCTGATATTCAGGAAAAAGTCTGAGACCATAGTGGGTGATTGTTTGGGGTCATATAAACTGAGATTGTTTCAATGTCAAGGTGAAGAAAGTCTTGGAGTTCATGAGTTCATTTCGAGGGAGTAGAGGCTTGCTGACATACTACAAAAGGTTTAATGTAAATGAAAATTAGGTCTAAAATGTGATTATAAAAGAAAACCAAACAGAAAGGAAGATAAGCATGTTCTTATCTTCTAGGCAAGAAGTGAGGAGAGTAATTAATATACTTCACCTTGACCAATATTATAAAGACAGATTCTATAAAGATTCAAGCCCACATTTTAGTGGAGAATAAACTGGTAAAGTCTATAATTAGGTTATGCCCCTATTTTGTGAGATGTAAATCTAAAAAAGATCATGAAAATAGCCTATAAAGGAATCTAAACAATGGAAGATTTCATAACTGTTTGACCATCTGGCCTTTATTGAAGTTGGAATTTGGTGACAAATTTCAGTGTGCCCACTTGATATCCAACAGATAACTAGTGATCTAGGACAGGCCAGCCAATAAACTATGCCAAGTAAAACAAAAGCAAGAGCTGAGCACGCCATGGGACCTTGAGGGAGTGACGTGGTCAAGGCCTTCACGTGCACTGCCAGGTTGGCATGGCCTCTAAGGAATGGAGTTGGCGAAAGAGCTCCCCAGGCTGCAGCTAGTAAGTTCAGTTCCAGCGGTATGCCAGGCCACTGAGTTGCAGGTGTTACAACTTCCAGGCAGCACAGGAGCAGCAGCGTTGCATTGATCCATTCTGAGGCTCTTTTGAGACTGTATATCGTCAACAGATATGAGAACATGCCGCATAAATGAAATCAGCTGTGGCGCCCGTTCCACTCAGTGTATCCCAGTGTCCTGGAGATGTGATGGTGAAAATGATTGTGACAGTGGCGAAGATGAAGAAAACTGTGGTAAGAAGATCAGTGTTGAGTGGCGTAACCCAAAGACCCTTTTCCTCGAGGAAGGGTGGGTAGGGGCAGCTAACCTAGGCATGAAGCTGCACTTACATCGACTCACTTTTCAGAGACTTCACTATCTGCTCAATTCCTTGTAGCTTCCTAACTGCCCTAAAACTCTGCAAGGCATTCACTTGGTAATTGACCATTGCTTGGTGTTTCTTTTAGACATGTAGAAATAAGAAGGTAAGTCCTTCAAGGCATTATATTTAAAAGTAGCTCAGTGAAGCAGCAATTCTGTGGACTACGTTAGGGCCTTCCTCACTTGGGCTTAATAAAACTGGAAAGTAAGGTCGTGCACACATTCATAGGTCTAAACTAGATCGGCTTATTGGAATAAATTACTTGAGTACCCTGCACACATTTCTTTGCTTCCAAATTAGATTTGGTCATAACCTTTCCAAAAGTTAAACTGGCACAGAAGGAAATATTGACATCTTGCTTGTGGATACCCAAAGAAAAATCTACCCAACTGGTGATACCTTTGTCTCCTATTATAGTTCCTGTGACTCTCTTTCCTATTCTTTCATCTTTCTGGTCTTGGAAAATTTGTAATAAAATGTTCCATGTTAAAGGTGAAGCCTTGGGAAAATCTCTAGATTGAGTAAACATTGCTTTGAAGGTTCTTTCAAGCTACCGCCCCTTTTATGGTACCTCTAAAATCTCCAGCTCCCAGATCTGACAAGGGTGAGTGTTATATACTGATTATATACTGTTATGGCAGTATATACTGGAGTCCAGGGGACTTACATTAGAAACACCAGTCTTGTGCATAAAAGTCACCTCTTGAGGTCAATACCACTGCACCTAGTCCAATGAGTTTTAGTGTTCAATCCTAGAATTAAACTGTATTTATTGGTAAGCCCTGGAGCTGCCAGGTGTTTCCCTTGTAAATTTAGATTTTGCTTCCCAAGAGAGTCGTGGTCTCTATTCTAAATACCACCAAATTGTGGCCTTAATACATTTGGCAGGAATTTAAGTCAAAGTACAAACTGGCTAGTCTGACTAGCTTATCATTAATAGCATAGCTGGTTGCTAGATTTGTGATTCTAGCCCTGGCAATGACTTTAAATATTAAAAGTGTTTAAGACTTGTAATTCTGATCCTCATTTAAAGGACCAAAAAGGAAGGACCCATGTACAGTGATACGTGGTTCACTTCTTTTTGGTGATAATGTCTAAATGTTTGCTATGAGCATTATGTTCCATAATATTCTAAGCTAGTGATGCAATCTGGCCTTACAAGCAGAATGTTGATTCAAGGATAACTCAGTCTCTGCCTTCCAAAATGAAATCCCCTGTCACAATTTAAGTTTTTGATCACTGTCCCTTTAAGAGTCAATTGTGATTCTCATGTCAAATTTATTTCTAGTCTTCAACTGTTTTCTTGGTCCTTTATTTATGTTCTTATTCACGGTGCACCTGCATTTTTTTATACGACGAGACAGTTTCCTAATATTTCAGGAGCTTGTTCTTGATTGAACTCTATTTTAGCTTTTGAATTAAGCTAGGAAGCTAAAATTTATAATCAAATATCAGTGTACTATGTTTGGGGACAAGAATCTTGCAAGAACCAGTCCTAATGACTTTGAATGGGGCATCCTCTTTCTTACTAGGCAACATCACGTGTAGCCCTGATGAGTTCACTTGCTCCAGTGGGCGTTGCATCTCCAGGAACTTTGTATGCAATGGCCAGGACGACTGTAGCGATGGCAGCGACGAGCTGGACTGTGCCCCACCAACCTGCGGTGCCCACGAGTTCCAGTGCAGCACCTCCTCCTGCATCCCCATCAGCTGGGTGTGCGACGACGATGCAGACTGCTCTGACCAGTCCGACGAGTCCCTTGAGCAGTGTGGCCGCCAGCCGGTGATACACACCAAGTGCCCCGCCAGCGAGATCCAGTGCGGCTCTGGCGAATGCATACACAAGAAGTGGCGGTGTGACGGGGACCCCGACTGCAAGGACGGCAGTGATGAGGTCAACTGCCGTAAGTAGCCTTCTTAGCAGCGTGGCGCATCAGCTCTCTGCCGTGTATCATCTGGGACAGTCTGGTTGGCTTCCTTCTATGGCATTCTCTTTCTTTGTAGCTTCTCTAACCTGCCGGCCCGACCAGTTTGAATGTGAGGATGGTAGCTGCATCCACGGCAGTAGGCAATGTAATGGTATCCGGGACTGTGTAGATGGTTCTGATGAAGTCAACTGCAAAAATGGTAAGAGTCTCTCCCGGGTGGCCAGGCAAGAGCTTGCCCTGATCAGACCCAGTAATGGACCTCTCTTCTGTGTTTCTCTTTGTAGTCAATCAATGCTTAGGCCCTGGGAAATTCAAGTGCAGAAGTGGGGAATGCATAGATATCAGCAAAGTATGTAACCAGGAGCAGGACTGCAGGGACTGGAGTGATGAGCCCCTGAAAGAATGTCGTAAGTGAAGGGGTTGCTGAGTTCAGAGATGGGAAGCTTCATCCAACCCAACATAGCTAGTGCTGAGAGGGCCCTGCATGATGCCCGGTTTAACTTTTTAATGTACTCAAGTTCAATTATAGAATTAAAATCTTATGAGTTAAAAACCCAAGCAATTTGTGGTACATGTATACCATGGAATATTATGCAGCCTTAAAGAAAGATGGAGATTTTACCTCTTTCATGTTTTCATGGATGGAGCTGGAACATATTCTTCTTAGCAAAGTATCTCAGGAATGGAAGAAAAAGTATCCAATGTACTCAGCCCTACTATGAAGCTAATTTATAGCTTTTACATGAAGGCTATAACCCAACTATAGCACAAGAATATGGGGAAAGGCCCAAGAAAGGGGAAGGGAGGGGGGAGGGTAATGGGTGGGACCACACCTACGGTGCATCTTAGAATGGGTACAGGCAAAACTTACTAAAGGCAGAATACAAATGTCTACATAAACTAAGAAAATGCCATGAAGGCTACATTGAACAGTTTGATGAGAATATTTCAGATTGTATATGAAACCAGCACATTGTACCCCTTGATTGCACTAATGTACACAGCTATGATTTAACAATAAAAAAAATAAAAATAAATAAATTAAAACCCAAGCAGTGACAAACTAGTTCATAATTTAACCTCTGTGAAGATCATTGATCGATCAGCAGGAGAGAAACTTGACTACATACTCCTTGACCAACTGTAACTTGCCAAGGAGATAATCTATCCTCAACACTTATCTATGAAACACATGATTAGGTCTAACTAGTTGACCAGGCCAACTAGATAAGTTATCACAAGTAGCCTGAGTTTTAAATGTGAAAAATAAATATCAATGGGGCCGGGCGCAGTGGCTCATGCCTATAATCCTAGCAGTCTGGGAGGCTGAGGTGGGTGGATTGCCTGAGCTCATGGGTTCAAGACTAGCCTGAGTAAGAGTGGGACCCCGTCTCTAAAAATAGATGGGCATTGTGGCAGGCCCTGTAGTCTCAGCTACTTGGGAGGCTAAGGCAAGTAGCCCAAGAGTTTGAGGTTGCTGTGAGCTATGATGCCACAGCATTCTACCCAGGGTGACAGAATGAGACTCTGTCTCAAAAATAAATTAATTAATAAATGTGAAAGACAAATGTCGATGGAGAATAGGTTGTCAAGTGACTTTGCTACCTTTTTATTCCAGATGTAAATGAATGCTTGGTAAATAATGGTGGATGTTCCCACATCTGCAAAGACCTAGTTATAGGCTACGAATGTGACTGTGCAGCTGGGTTTGAGCTGATAGATAGGAAAACCTGTGGAGGTGAGTCGAAGATGGGAACCTAGCCCTATGGGGAGGGGAAAGGGCAGTGTACATCTTGTAAGGTGTGGGGACAGCAAAACTAATTCTAATTTCCCTCCTAGATATTGATGAATGCCAAAATCCAGGAATCTGCAGTCAAATTTGTATCAACTTAAAAGGCGGTTACAAGTGTGAATGTAGTCGTGGCTATCAAATGGATCTTGCCACTGGCGTGTGCAAGGCAGTAGGTAAATGGAATTGGACTGGTGTTGCTCTTGTACCTTTATGAGTAAGTGCTTATAAAGGTACAGCCAGTGACTATAATAGTCAAAGTAAATATATATAGTCCTTGAGAACAATGCTACTAAACTCAGTGCAACAGTATAGATAAAATAGCAAATATTTCCCCCAAACATCTGCCCTGAGCATTCCTTTTGCATAGGATACCATGAACACCTACAAGGTTTGCTTAGTGTCTGCTTCCAAAATTTGAGTGCAATTCGAATAAGTAACTTGTCAGCCACCCATATCATTGACTGCCTCCCTAAACGATGGGAAAGTGCTCACAGCGCCAGGGGCAGGAACTCAGGGACAGGTACTACTGAGGTGTTCAGCAGTATGTTTACTATTTTACTCCTCTGTTGGAAGGGTGACATAGAAGCACCTTGCCTTCTTATAGAAAAACTAAGTAAGCCCAACTTCTGTCTTGCAGGCAAAGAGCCAAGTCTAATCTTCACTAATCGAAGAGACATCAGGAAGATTGGTTTAGAGAGGAAAGAATATATCCAACTCGTTGAACAGCTGAGGAACACCGTGGCTCTCGATGCTGACATCGCTGCTCAGAAACTCTTCTGGGCTGATTTAAGCCAAAAGGCCATCTTCAGGTAACTTTCAGTTCCATTCTTGGTGTCTTTGGCTAAGTCATTGTCGTTTGGCCTGTGGGAAGGTTTGGAGGAGCTTCTCCTATCTCTAGCTCCAGTCTCGCATCTACTTCCTGGGAACATTAAATCTAATACTATCTTTACGGGCAACCTTTGAGATACCCCATAATTAAAGTTGCCATTCCATGGGGAAAGTGGGGAATTATAACTAAATGTACCTATATTTATAAAATGTTCATTATTAAAATTAAAAAGAGGTGGTCAACACAGAGAATATTTTTTAAATATTTTGTAAAATATTTTGTAAATATTTTGTAAAATTTTATAGACTCCATTGTAAATAAAGGAACATTTAGCTAAAATTTCCCATTTTCCCTATGTAATGGTGACTTTATGGGTAAGCTTTGGGATACCCAGTATTATTATAAAACATATATATTTTATAATACATAAAATATATTTTATAATATATAAAATATATATTATATATAAAAACATATGTATATAAATTGCTGTCAGTTCCTAATTAGAAACAGTTGTATATGAAGTAATAGATGATTATAGCTGAAAGACTGCAACAGGTGACACCTTAATTTCTCATATTTTCTTACCTTTCCCTATAGTTAACTGAGAATTGTTCATTGTCGCTACAAACAGAAAAGGTAGTGCAGCCTTTTCTTAAGGCAAACTATAGAAACTCTGATGATGGCTAATGAAACAAATAGTTTCACTTAAAATTTTATTCTTATATACAAAAAGCATATCAATAACTACATAACCCACAGTATTACTAATTTAGCATCAGTTAGCAGCATGGTTAAATAATTTATCATTTTGTGCACAGAAAATCCATTCTCCAGCTCTGATGGTATCAAACTCTTAAATTTCTTGTGACCTATTCTGTTTCAGTGCCTCAATTGATGACAAGGTTGGTAGACATGTTAAAATGATCGACAATGTCTATAATCCTGCAGCCATTGCTGTTGATTGGGTGTACAAGACCATCTACTGGACTGATGCGGCGTCTAAGACTATTTCAGTGGCCACCCTAGACGGAACCAAGAGGAAGTTCCTGTTTAACTCGGGCTTGCGTGAGCCTGCCTCCATAGCTGTGGACCCGTTGTCCGGGTTTGTACCCTGTGTTTTCCATCACCGCAGCCTTTTGGATGCTACATAGTTACTGCATAGGTCAGGAACTTTCCTCCTACCTGAATTAGTACTAATATCCCAAGACTTAACAGCCCGCACCCCACAACCAAGAAATTTCTGGTTCAAGATGTCAGTGGTGGCACTCTTGAACAACACTGGGATGGTCTCATCTATGTGATAGATCTTCCCCATCTGACTCCTGTATAACCGGCTGCTGGTCGACATTCACAAAACAGCATTTCTGATTTGATGTACACCAAAAGCTGTATCTGAATCTTTTGCCCACCCATTTTGTATGCAAGTGATCTTTCATTTTTGTCTGAACACTTTGCTGGGTTAGCTCTGGATGATCAGACCCAGTATCAGCCTGAATTGCTGGACTTTGGGAAGAATAGCGCATCTGAAAGTGCAAGCTGTCTGAAAGTCCCGTTGAAAAAAGCAGGCCTTTTAAGAAACATTTCACTGAAGTGTTTTCCTAAATTTGAATGACATAGTCAACTTCCTGAACTGCCTCAGACTGTAGTAATCACAGCTGGCCCCATGAAGCCTCATTAGAACACAATGAGCCTCTGCCATAAAATTTAAAGGATATTCATCTTTCAGAAAGCACTGGCCTTTTAAAAAACAAATGTGTAACTGTCTAACTAAAATTTAAATGTCAGACGGATATAAATGATTACAATTAATAATGAGCTTATATTCTCTTAGTGTTAAATTTTATTTACCCGTAATTTATACCATTAAGTTACTCTTCATCTCCAGAGAATCAATCTTTTTTTTTTTTTTTTTTTTTTAGTTCATGTGTTTTATTAACTTACACACATTTATTTATCTTCTGTTGTTAAGGCAGTAAGTTAGACATCATTGTGGCAAATGTTGTCTATCAAAGTAGCTGGCCATAAAAACTCCAGCTCCACATTCATCTGAAGGACACTCTTGGTAAAGGCTGCCATTTTCATCCACCTTGGGAAATTTTAGAACAGCCAGTTTAACCTCCCTTCTCTTACATTTATTCTTCTTGGGAGTAGTGTAAGACTTCTTCCATTTTTTTTTTTTTTTTTTAGCACAACCACAAAGTCTTGATTTATTTTTTTTTTTGGCTAAATAGTATTCCATGGTATATATATACCACAGAAAAGTGGATAGCTTTTAAATGTTATAGTCAAAGTACATCCATTTTCCAGGTGCTTCCCAGCAAAAATGAGTATCTGCTGATCAGGAGGAATTCCTTCCTTATTCTGGATCTTGGCCTTTACGTTATCTATTCTATCCAAAGGTTCAGCCTCAAGGGTGATGGTCTTCCCTGTGAAGGGTTCTTATGAAAATCTGCATCTTGGTAGCAGTTCCACTTGAGGTTGAAAGACAGGAGGAGACAGATTAGACCTGGGGACACACAGGGCGATGCATAGCTTGCTGCCCAAGCACACACACTGAGAAACTCTTACATCTTCTGTTCATTCTTTATAAACATTTGTTTCAAGCTTCATACTTGATTCCTTCAAAACCGCTAAGGATTATTTCTGATTTAATTCTTCCCAGCTTTGTTTACTGGTCAGACTGGGGTGAACCAGCTAAAATAGAAAAAGCAGGAATGAATGGATTTGATAGACGTCCGCTGGTGACAGTAGACATCCAGTGGCCTAATGGGATAACGCTTGGTATGTATTTCTTTCTTCTCAACTACCAATTCAGCTATCCTCATGGTGCTCTAACTTATCTCCATAGTTAATTCTGGGCTGCAGCAGACAACTCTCTGGTTTCTTCTATAGGAGGAATTTGTGATGAGAATAATGGAATAGCACAAGTGGAGTAGTAGACTTAAATTACAAAGGCTTGCTGGCCTATTGTCCATAGGGCCTGATAATATGTAACATGAATTCAGTGGGTCTTGGGGATTCCCATATAAATATTCTGGGTACAGATACTTCTAGCACTTCCTAAATTACAAGCTGTAGTTTTCTTTTGACTCTTAAGGGAAGAAGAAAAAAATGCTAGCCTCTTTTAATATTTTCTATAATGTGAGTGACATGTCTTAAGTCAGTTACCTTGAGATTCTGAGGTACCCACTTAGCCCCCCAAAATGAATACGGGCACAGATTCTGCATGCTGCTACACAAGGTTTATAGGACCCCTACAAAAGGAACCATGAAAGTCGAATATTGAATTCATTAGATATTTAAAATGGAAACTGGAGCAATAACAGCTTATCATACAATGACCCTTCTTTTTCTACCTAGACCTTATAAAAAGCCGCCTCTATTGGCTTGATTCTAAGTTGCACATGTTATCCAGCGTGGACTTGAATGGCCAAGATCGTAGGATAGTTCTGAAGTCTCTGGAGTTCCTAGCTCATCCTCTTGCACTAACCATATTCGAGGTAATACATCTCACATCTAAGTGTACACCTTTGAGTAACCATAGCACTTTGGAGAAAGGAAGAGACAGGAGGGAAGAACAAAAGAGCATAACTTGAGAACTGCTTTTAAGAGAACTGCTTTCTCTTAAAATCTGGTACAAATTAGAGTCTTAATTCCTCAAAGCACGGCAAGAAACATGAACTTGCCTCTTTTACAGTTTTATATCTGGTGTCCTGGATCAGCATTCAATAACTTGGTCCATTAAATGGCCAATAAATAGGGGTGACCCTAATTAAATACTGACTTGCTCTAATCCTGGGCATACCTGCTGATTAGGGTGGTTCTGTTTTAGGATCGTGTCTACTGGATAGATGGGGAAAATGAAGCAGTCTATGGTGCCAACAAATTCACTGGATCGGAGCTGGCCACCCTAGTCAACAACCTTAATGATGCCCAAGACATCATTGTCTATCATGAACTTATACAGCCATCAGGTACTGTGGAGAAGCACAGTCTCTAACAACCACTTCTAAGGGAAGCAGCATGACACCACCCTGCTGGGTGGCAGTATCGCTTTGGCAGCTCAACTTTCTTTATAATGGAACATTTGCCCTCTCATACCCTACCTCAAATACTGCATATTTGGTGTTTGATCTCTTTTATGTCTCGCATTTTATGAGAAAGCTTCATGACCTCAGTTCCTATCTCTCCCATCCCAGAGTCAACTTTCATTTCTGTTTTTTCCATGTCCCCTTGGTCTCTTACTAAGATTACTGTACTAACTCCCAAAGTAACTCTTGTTTCACAAACTTTCTCTACTGTTAGTTTGCTAGGGTTGCCATAGTAAACTACCACAGTCTTTCTTAAATAACATAAATTTATTGTCTCAAATTCTGGAGACTGCAAGTCCAAAATCAAGGTGTTGGCAACATAATATCTGAGGACTATGAAGGAAGGAGCTGTCTGGGGCATCTCTTGTTGGCTTATACGTGGTTCTCTTCTCCCTGTGACTAGTCACATCATCTTCCCTCTAGGTCAGCGGTTCTCAACCTGTGGGTCGTGACCCCTTTGTAACAATGAAAATACATCCTGCATATCAGATATTTAAATTACAATTCATAACAGGAGCAAAATTACAGTTATGAAGTAGTAATGAAAATAATTTTATCTTTGGGGTTCACCACAACACGAGGAACTGTATTAAAGAGTCGCGGCATTAGGAGGGTTGAGAACCACTGCTCTAGTTGCTTGTGTCTAGATCGCTTCTTATAAGGATGCCAGTCATACTGTATTAGGGCCCATCCTAATGGCCTTATTTTATTTCTTGACTTCTCTGTAAATACCCTATCCACAGATAAGGTACTGAGGTACTGAGGCTTAGGACCTCATCATATGACTAGGAGGTAGGTACACAATTGAACCATATTACATACTTGTCCCCTTAGACACATTTGTATAGGATTATGTAGATTCTCAAACACATGGGGCTATATTGCCTGATGCTCAAAACACTTGGACGGTTCCATCTAAGTGCAACCTTCAACCCTCCCTATAGCCAAGTTCCCTTCTGCTTTATCAGAATAAGTCAAGGCAAAGCCAGGACAGGCTTGGTCTCCTTCCTTTGAGCCTTTCCTCTAAACCTTGGACCAATAGTGAGAGCCGTTCCTAGTCCCTCACCTCCTGTACTTTGGCACTCATCTGTTGAAGATGTAATGTTTTACCTCTAAGAAGGCCCTTTAAATCAAGTGTCCCTAGACCATACTGCCTATACCTTTATGCTTACTCTTCACTGATGGTGCTCTCACATGAAGTTTTGACAGCGCAGAGACATTTAAGCTACCTGGGGACAAGGATTCATGTCAACAACATCTAGAACAGTGTTTCTCAACCTTTTTTTTTTAATCTCACAGCACACTTAAATTATATTGATCAAAAAAAAAAAGAGTAAAAAGGAATATACTCACTATGCTTTGAACTTGTTTCAGAAATAATGTTTCAAAAATAATTAATGATCTTTAAAAATTAAAGAAAATTACTGATCTAGAATGAGATTTATATGTAGCAGGCCCTGGAATACCTATTTTTTTGTTTGGGATTCATTGAGGGTACAAAGAATTAGTTTACACTGATTGTATTTGTTAGATAAAGTCCTTATAATTGTGTCCTGCCCCCAAGAAGTGTGCACACACTGTGACCCCTCTCTCCCCACTTGCTCATTCCCCTTACCCTCCCTTGTATTAGCTCGTCTGCTGCCTTCATATTAGAATAGAGTACATTGGATTCTTGCTTCTCCATTCTTGTGATGCTTTACTAAGAAGAGTGTGTTCCACCTCCATCCAGGTTAAT
>CAUYPK010145761.1:0-10899 GCA_963574355.1 Loris lydekkerianus
TTTTTAAAAATAAATGTTTATTTTAAAAATAATTAAAAAAAAAAAAAAAAAAAAAAAAAAAAAAGGACAGGAAAATAAACCACAGATATAATGCTTTCTTAAAAGACCTAGTCATTTCTGTTTCATATTTTATTAATATAATAAATTTGTATTTCATGGTTTGGGACCTGTCCTGTGATTCTTGTGCCCAGGGGCTATACACATAAATAGGCTGCCTAGACACAAATTGTAATTTGCTTATAGGGAAGCAAAGAAACTGACCCTTATAAATACAGCTATGCCTAAGAAAAGAGACCTTCAATTCAAAAACAAATCTAAAAGAAACATTTTAATTTGCTTCTTTTTTAAAGCAATGATTTGACTGTTATTATGTGCACAATTTTGTTTGCACAGTAAAGGAAAAAACAATCAAATAGGTAAAACGGATGCCGCCTTGCTCCCTGATATACATGAAGAATTACGCACATCTGTCTAACAATGCTAACCACTCTGAAAGATAATTATGGATCAATGCTTTAAAAAATATCCTGAATTGCCTGCAGAAATGGCAAGGAGAATTCAATTAAATTATTTGTAAAAGCCAGAGTCTTTTTTTCCCTATCCATCTGCTACTTGAAATGGGATGACCTTTCAAATAATGCTTGCCGTTCTCAATGCAAACTCTAAATAAAGAAGTGGAGTGTGGCTTTTTCTTTTTTTTCCTCTTCACCAGGTTCAGCATAGATAGAGCATTTGTACTGACATTCTACACCATTCAAAAGAATGCAGATTTAGCTTCTAGAACATAAAAGAGGCATTTTAGGAATATAAATCAGGTTTCTGTCCCATTCCCTCAGTCATGACATTTGCCTTCTATCAGAAAAGTGTGTTGTTTCTGAGATAAGTGTTTGAGAACAAGGTACATGAAGTAATTTACTCCCTAGAGAAAAATTGCAAACCTCACCCCCAAACAAATAGGATAAAGCAAACCTGTTAGTGAAGAATCCTTTGTTAAACTGGGTTTAGCAGGGGAGCTAATTCAGAAAGGTCAGATATTTAAGTAACAATAAGCTCAAAACAAACCTTTCAACAGGCATCTCAACAGGCCTAGATTATCAACTTGGTACTATATAAAACAATTAATAGTAATAAACAGTGCTTTCTTCATTGAGTCCTTATTTTTTAAATACAGACTCCTTAAACCCTCTCTTAATTTTTAAAACATTTCCAATTTGGTCTTTGTGTCTTTTTGTAAAATCAGTTTGTTTTGTAACAATTCCATATATTTTTCTTGATAAATGCATATCAAGCATATTTCAAAAGGTTCAAAAATACAGAAATATAAAAGATAATCTATTACCACAACACCCAGAGAAAGCCACTGTTAACAGTCTTGTGTTTGTATTTCCATTCATCTAACTACATAAATATATTGTAAAATTAATTGCATTATATAACAATTGGAACTAATCAACTGTTTCACAAATATCTTTCTATGCCATAAATGGAAATCCACCTTCTCATACATAAATTTTATTATAACTTAAAAATATTGCATGTGTGTCTTTGTGCATAGTTGCTATTTAATAATACATAGACCCTATAAGTAGATTTATTTAAATACTCAACCATTAATAAATATGGAGATTAACAGCTTTTTCCACTATTATAAACAAAGTGGAAGTAAACATCCAAATATGAATTTTTGCAATTATGTCTTTAGCATTACTTTCCAGAAGTAATATGACTGGACCAGAAAATATGAACATTACTAGACCTTTTCAGTTAATATGGCCAAACCACCCTCCAAAAAATTTATCAAGCAATATAGGTATATTTCCTACATTCAATATAATATTAAGAAGTATAAATTTGGGGGATACTTGCCAGTCTCAGAAAAATCTTGTTATTGCTCTAATTATAATTGCTTTGGTAATTAATGAGGCTGACAGTTTTATTGGTGTTTTTTATGTCTTCCCTTTTGAATTAACATTCAGATATTTTCTAAATGGCAATTCATTAAAGTATTTTGAATTTTGATCCATTTTTTCTACAAGGTAAAAACATTATCTTTTTTTATTTGATGATATTTTTAATATATATTATATATAATTTTAGCTATTTTATTGAGCATAAAATTGTCCCTTTTTAAATTACATTTTCTTTTTAAGAAACATTATCTTAAGATACACCATGAGCATTTAAGATAAACACACTTTATGAGAAAAAATTCTACAATGAATAAATATTTTAATTTTAAAAATAATATGTACTTAACATAACATATTAAACAAACATGCACACACATATATATAAGTGACATATGTATAAAATAAGTCAGTGCTTTCGCCTTGGCCTTATTTCTAATCTCATTTCCTCATGGTACTTAACAAAACAAAATCAAAGAATAGAAACACATGCTTGTATATCCTTTCACATATTTCTCTAGCTTCATATAAGCAGATATAAACATAGATTTATATAGAAAGTCATTATTTCTTTCTAATTTCCATCAGCTCATAGTGTTCCAATTACCCAATGAAATGATTATACACCCTTATGTCATGGACATGATGGATATCACATATAGATGTATTTTTTATTCCTTGCATAATTTTCTACAGTATGGCTGTAGCATAAATATAGCAGCAACCTCACTATTCATGAAGTTTTTTTGCTAATGTTTTTATCTTGATTTGTTTTGTTTTTTGGTACCCAGGCAGCAAACACGTTTGAATATACACCCCACAGTTGATCACCTTCCTACATTGACCTCCTCTGTAAGTTGACCAAATTTTCATAGACTAGACAAGCACCACATGTACTCTACAGAAATTCCTTATGCTGATTGCCTCAGTACGTTGACCAGTTTGTTACAGTCCCTTGGGGCGTCAACTGACAGAAGTTTTACTGTACATTTTGATATGCAGATTAATGATAGATTAATGATTCCCAAAAGTATGGCTGCAGGATCAAAGAACAAGTATATATGTACCATTAATTTTGATATTCAATTTTCCATTTCTTTACAGCCTTACCAAGCAAAGATATTATTAATATTTTCAAATTTTATGAACTATTTCAGTGGAAGAGTACTACATTGTGGTTTGAATTTGCATTTTTGTAACTATTAAATATTAGTGCAGTTGAGCATATTTTTACAATCATTTACCATTTAAACTTTCTTTCTGTGAATGGTAGTTTAATATCTCTAGCCATTTTCCTCAAATGTGATATATAAATTTATCGCACCAGTCTATGGGAGTTCTTATTTTTCTAATATTTACATTGTTGAATGCACATTCATGTCTTGGCTCATCTGAATATTCTTTTATTTTATGGTGAGAGGTAGTGGTCTAATATTTACAATTATTGGTGAAAATCCAATTATTATAGCATCATTTATTATAAAACATACATTTCCCTACCGAATTGAAAAAACACTTTTAAGTATTTAGCTTTGTTGTATATTGGATATATTTGGATCTGTTTCTTTTTTTTTGTCTATCCCATTGATCAAATTTTCTCATGGCCAACACATATCATTTTAATAATAGTAACTTTATATTAAGTTTTAATATCTAGAAGAGTAGAAATAACAACATGTTGTCATTCTGATGAATTACCTTACCATATTGTTTAGAAAGAAATGACAGTTGATAATATTAGAAACTATTAGGGAATATGGTATGACTATTTTGACACATAATGTTTTGTCTCTTGATAAAATTTTTCTTTTATGGGGCAGTGTCTGTGGCTCAAAGGAGTAGGGTGCCAGCCCCATATATCAGAGGTAGCGGGTTCAAACTCAGCCCTGGCCAAAACTGCCAAAAAAAAAAAAAAATTTGTTTTTCTTTTATCTATACAGGCTCTTCACCTTTTTCATTAAATTTATTACTAAGGATTTTATATTTTTTGTTTTTCTTATAAAAAATTCTTTCTATCTCTACAACTGGTTATTGAAAATAATAACCAGAAAAGCCTTGATTTTTATATATTTACCTTCAGCCATCTACCTAACAAGTTTTCTTAGTAATAGTGTGTAATAGTCTTAAATTTTCTAGGAATATAAAACATATTTTATAAGATCATTTTTTCAATATTTATATTTCTTAACTTTTTGTTTAATTACATCAGGCAGAATCCACAGCACAATGCTGACAACAAATATCCTTGGTTTAACATAAAAAGATTTTATATTTTACTGTTTAATATAATGTTTGATGGTGGGTCTTAAATATTCTTTTTTTTTTTTTTTTTTGCAGTGTTTGGCAAGGGCTGGGCTTGAACCCGCCACCTCCAGCATATGGGGCTGGTGCCCTACTCCTTTGAGCCATAGGCACTGCCTTTAAATATTCTTTATTGTGTTTAATTAGCTTAAAGTGTTATTAGAAATTTCTAGTGAATTTAATCAAATGCTTTGTTAGTATGTATATTGTGTTGAATAGAGTCCCTTCAAAATGTATGGCCACCTAGAATCTCAGAAAACCTTTTTTTAAATTAGATTTTTGCAAATGTAATTAGTTAAATTGCAGTGATTCATTGTTAGAGGCTGTTGTCCTCCTAAGAAGAAAAAATAGGATACAGACAGACTCACAGGGAGAACATCATATAAGGATAGAGGTAGACACTAAGGTGAAATACCACATGCCAAGGAATGTCAAGAACTGCTGACAACTACTAGAAAGTAAGAAAAGAAAGGGTCATCCCTTAGAGACATCAGAGACAACACGGCCCTTATAGGACCTTGATTTTGGACCTCTAGCCTCCTAAACTGATATAGAATAAATACATTAAACTAGTTTGGTTATTTGTTATGGTAGCCCTAAGAATCTAACAAAGCATACATTGATATAATTATATCATTTTAATCTTTTAATTTGCTCATGTGATTAATGGTACAGTTAAATTTCCAAATCTAAACCAGTTTGTAATTTTTGAAATAAACCCTATTTCAAACATTCTATCATATTTTCATAAACAAACAGACTTAAGTTGCTATTTTAATTATATAATTCTTTATATACAAAAATGAAATGGCATAGCTCTTTAGAGCTATCTATCAGTTTTGATATGAGGTTGTACTAAATTTGTACAATTTAGTACATTCTCTCTTTTTCTATAGTCTTGAATTGTTTGAACCATAGAAAATATTTGTTTTTAATGCTTTAATCTGTTAAAAGTATCTTTTTTTACATTTTATATACAAAAATGAAATGGCATAGCTCTTTTTTACATTTTATATACAAAAAAGAAATGGCATAACTCTTTAGAGCTATCTGTATCAGTTTTGATATGAGGTTGTACTAAATTTGTACAATTTAGTACATTCTCTCTTTTTCTATAGTCTTGAATTATTTGAACCATAGAAAATATTTGTTTTTAATGCTTTAATCTGTTGAAAGTATCTTTTAATTTTTAAAGTATCTGCTTTTAGAGATTTAATTTAGCTGTAAAACTATCTGGACCTAGTGCCTTTTTTAGTGGTACATTTTAATAATTTTAACTTTCTTCTACGATTATTGATATTAATTTTTAAAAAATTTCTTACATAATTATTAATTATGAATTTCATATATTCCTAGAGAATCATCATTTTTTCTAGATTTTAAAGTGAATAGCTACAGAAATTTATTTTGTAGATACCAGTATTGATTGACAAAGGTGACCAGCAAACTAGAAGGGTATGTACCCTGTTTATCCCACACAATTACATGTGCAATGAATTCAAAGGACGACAATCCTCCAAAGATAAAAAGAACAATTCTCCACCGAAAGTTATAAGCTCTCATTTCTAATTAGAACCTTTAAACAAACCAAAGTGAATGTTTTCATTTGAACCATCAGGTCTGTGTCACAATAAAACCTAGATGGTCTTTAAGTCATTTGATCCTTTCCTAAAGTCTTAACAAATGCAGAAAAATTCTTAACATTTCCACTGAGCTACAATAAAGTTTCCATTTTTTGAGACATTTGACAAAATAAAAAAGGAATTATTCTTCCCTCACACCTGCATACATTTTAAAATATCTCCGACTTTTCTAAGAAACAATTTTATCTAAAACTCTCCCAGACTTCATTCACATATTCTTTTATTCATAGCAGATGGAGAAAATTAGAGTAACATATTTGCTCTAAAATCATTAGTGCTGCATCAGCACTTCCGATCTAAATGGCATTTCAAGGGGTAATTGTCACATGGAGCAAGAGTTTGCTCTAGGCAGAAAAGACATAAAAACAACTTGTAAAATGAACCCCCCCCCCTTTTTTTTTGCAACATTCTATTTGTATTTTAAACACAAATCAAAGAATAGAGTAGTCCAATTCATTCACGGGTCATACTTTGCTCACTGGTAAGTTCTCTTATTAATTAGTATAGCTGTTTCTTAAAAGCAATGTTCTTTAAAGTCACCATCAACTGCTTTATTGTCTGAAAGTCTAGGAATATATTCTTCCTTCTCAGATATCAGCCTGCTCTTTAAATTCATATAATTCCTTGAAGTAAACTATATAGGTGGATAAGCTTCAGACAGCTTATATGTCTGAAGATAAGCCACCACTCTGTCCAAGAACTAAACATCCCTGGTTTAGGAATGCATCGATTCACAGCGTTTCTTTTGCACATACCATATTAAGTTCATTGTGAAGTTGTTGGGGTTTTTTTGTTGTTGTTGTTGTTTTGTTTTGTTTACCTTTAATATAATAGAGACCTGGAAAAATGCAATCTCATTATATACATCAGTGCAACCACAGACAGCAAAAATCATACTTGGTATTTGCATACTGCATTACAATTTTCAAACTATATCCATGATACTTTTTTTTATCTTACCCTTATAATACACAACAAAATTAAAAAGAGACATGAACATAGAACTTCAAAGAGAAATATACCATTACAGACATCAATAATTTGCTTTATATATAAGAAAATGGAGACCACAGGGAAATGAAGATCTTCACCTTGTCTCAGAGCCAAGCCAGCAAGGCTAATAAAGTAAGGGCTCACCATTACAAGTTACAAAAGAGTCACGGGACTAAGACAAGAAATGGAGAGATTATAGGAATAAAGGACACTAATGTTGATTTAATATACTTTAAAAAAAAGAGCAAGTCTATTGAATTAGAGTTTGAAATTCAATGTTTGTGTCTAGAGACCACTTGGATATGGTGGTTTCATGTCACTACCAGATCTCTTAGAGAAAAATACAATTTTGAAATGTATAGTTTCCAGTAAACGTGTTCAAGAGTTTGAAGAACATATTTATGTAAGTGTAAATGGTATCCACACATATAAATAAACACTTAAAAATTCACTCATTACTGAATGGTGTCTAAACATTCTATGTCTCAATTAAGAAGCTATCATGCACTTCCTATCCACCAACCCTCTACTTATTCTCCACTCTTTGTTCCAGCAAGTCCTACTGATTACCTTAACATTATGACCCATTCATTATGTACTACGGGCTGAAAAGAATCCTTTTTAAAATGAGAATATAATAGGACTATATATTTTCTACAATAGCATTCTCAAAAATATACTTTACCAAACATTATATCTTAGGTGGTATATTTTATTCAACAAATAATTGCTACTTCCATGACTCCATTCAGAATATTATTTAAATTCTTTAAAATCAGAGATACCTTCATAATTATAATAAGAGGTGATACTACAGAAAAGTACAAAAATAAAAATACCTGGATGGCACCTGTGGCTCAAAGGAGTAGGGCACCGGCCCCATATATTGGAGGTGGCGGGTTCAGCCCCAGCCAGAAACTGCACAAAAAAAAAAAAAAAAATCAAAAGTGGAATCCTTCTTTTAAAAAGAATGCAATCAGTATAACCTGGTTCTTTGTATCCTCAATGAATCACCCCCCCCCCCCCCAAAAAAAAAAGACAGAGAAAAGAAGAAAAAGAAATCCACATCACAGTAGTGTGAAAAAATCATATTAGGATTAGAGGACAAATCTCTTTCAGAATAAATAATTTATGTCAGAATGTAGAATAATAAACTCAACATTTTAAAACTGCATTTTGTCACCTTTTAAATGTCTGGGAATCGAGAATGTAAAACATCATGTCTGACATGCCATGAGAAGTTTTATGATTTTCCTCAAAAGAAAGAACAAATATCTGTATTTCCATTCAGAGCTGCACAATGTCTTCTTGCATCCCATTCTGCTCTGATTCATTTACATTTTGCTGAATTCTGTTTTTGTCCATTTTCATCATTCAAAAGATTAAAAAAATCAACAACAAAAAGCCATCAAAAGATGCTTTCAGATGAAATCGCAAAGAAAATAAGCACATGAATTAGTGAAGCAACTTCTAAGCAACTTCTAAGTTACACAGTTGTGATAGTTACATCTTTGCTCATCTTGTCTGAGAATTAATTGCACTGCTGCAATTAGACATCCAGCAGCTCCATGAGGACGGCCACTCAAGCCACAAGCAAACTCTTTGAATTACGAAACTGCCTTCTGATTCTTCTCACATGGCTACATTTTTGACATTTCCCTCAATATTCTACCCAGTTGCAGTGTGACTGTGACAAAAGATTTCTGTAGGCATGACTGGCACTTCTGTGGTAAGTGACAGGGAATGGAGACAGGCAACAAGTCCCTTCAGTGGCTCCAAAAAGCCCACAGGCATTCTGCAAACCTTTTGCATACATGCTCTAAATAAAGGATGTGAAAAATGGAAACCGTGATGACAATTTTAATCACTTGACAGGCAATTCTATGAACTATCGTAACTTTATAACAGCAAAGCCACTGACACACAAGAGACAGACAAGCATATATGCTCTCTCATGCCTCCCAGTCTCTTTCAATGTTTATTTGGGGATTTTATACTTGGATAAAAATGACCTTAAGTCAGCATTTACTTAATCTACTCAAGGACAAATTATAAAGGACTAAATAAGACTAGGTGGAATTTTCTTAGTTATTTTTTAATTTCCAGACTCAAATCACCTCACTGGGCTCTAGAACTTTCTCTCAGGAGGTGGTAGGTGTCAGTAATTGCAATTAGTCCATCTGTACTCAGGGCAGCCAAAGGTTCTGCCTACAAGATAGCAATTAAAGTCAAGCCTGTTCTGGAAGTGCCAATTACTGCTGTCTTCCCTTTTGAATGTCTCCTTAATGTAAGAATGACATATCATTTTTACTGTATCATATTAAAAAATATTATTTAAAATAACGCTTGTAGGTGGGAAGAGTGCAGGCAGAGAAGCGTTCTCAAAGATAGCAGTAAGAATGTGAATTGGAACAACCTTTCTGAAAAACAATCTGATGATATATTAGTACATCATGACACTTTCATCCTACTGATATTATTTAGGGTATATTATCTCATAATTTAAATAGTCTTCGAAAGTCTGACTTTTTCATGTCCATCTGGCATTTTGTTATGTGAATATACAAAGTTTTCCATTGTTTCCACATTTATCAGCATTTTAGTTGTTTTCAATTTGGGATATTGCAAATAATGCTCTGGAGAACATCTTTCATAAACACATATTTAACTCACATTTTGTTTATTCTTAGGATACATAGAAGTGGAAATATAGCATGTGGCAAGGCTTACTTTCGAGTATAGTTTTATCCTAGTAATTAGGGAATTACTATCAGCAAACCCACTCCTAAACCAGAATTCTAGTAGACTATCCTTTACTAGGAGAGATTTATATGGTGATACATCATATACATATATACATCATATACATCATATACATATACAGATATATAGCTTATTTACATAGCCTTACTAATAGGTAAGTCCCCAGAGAAAATCAAATCAGATAGCATATATGATCAAGTAACCACTGACACAGAAAGAAGAAATCAGGTTCTGCCAAAAGGGTGTTCACTTCAAGCAAAGGCAGCAGCCTGCTGAGGTAATTGTCTTCTGCCCTAGAGCAAAGATCCCCTTCCTAAGTCCACAGATGTGTGAGACCCTGGAAAAATTCTTACTGTTACTAGTTTGCATGAATTCCCTTGTCTCTTAAGACCCGATGAATAATCTGAGTTTATTGAAGCAGAAAAAGCCAGAATGAAGTCAAATCATGTTCTGTACTTACCAAAGCTTTTACTTCCCTGGTGGCTTGGGTTCACAAGACATTCTTTGGTGGATGCGCTAAAGGAAAACATAACTGGCTCTTAACTTAAAATTCTACATGTTAGGAACCAAAAAATAATTGCATACCACTTTTTAACCTTTTATTTTGAAAAATATTTGGAATTTTAACATTTGTTATTGGCAAGGGAACAGTATTTCCCAGAGCTTATTCCACAGAAAAAAAAATATTCTCCTGGGCAAAATTGTTTAGAGTCAAGTAGAGTGTCCTATGCCTATAGACCCAGCTAGGTGGGAGGCTGAAGCAGGAGGATGGCTTGAAGCCAGGAGTTCAAATCCAGTCTGGGCAGCCTAGCAAGACCTTATCTCTATAAAAGACACAGAGAGAATTTAGGAAAGAGTTAGAGCTGAATAATGTTTACATTCAACTTTTAAGGTGCCATTATGAACTGTGAATCTCCATAAGGCCATAAAGAGCTATAGCTAGTAACTTCAATAACTTTCTAAGCTTATTTAACGACAAATTCATCTTGCTTTATGTTTAGTTTTGTTTTTGGCACTGGGTTACTGTAGTAGAGCATCTCAAGGGAAAGCATTCTCTGGGACATGCTTTGGAAAATGGTTCTCTAGGCCAGAAGCTATCAAACATTTTGTTTTCGGGGGGAGGGAGGGTGGAGGGAGGGTAATGGGTGGGGCCACATCTATGGTGCATCTTAGAATGGGTACAGGCGAAACTTACTAAATGCAGAATACAAATGTCTACATACAGTAACTAAGAAAATGCCATGAAGGCTACGTTGAACAGTTTGATGAGAATATTTCAGATTGTATATGAA
>CAUYPK010145764.1:0-43546 GCA_963574355.1 Loris lydekkerianus
CCTCCTCCTGGGGTCCTGAAGTCCCTTGCTGGCTCCCTGTACCCTCAAAGGGATGATCATAGGCAGATCCCACCGGCCAGAGATGTCTGGAGTCTTGTCTCCCCAGACTCACTGTGCCCAGTTGCAGGGAAGCTGTTACTCGGCCGCCATCTTTAATCTCCATGCATGGTGGGATTCAATCAGTTTATTTTATATAAAGGATATTATTCTGGATAACATGGGTGAGTCTTATCTAATTAGTTGAAATGGCTTAAGAATAGAGCTGAGAGTGGCTGGGTTCAGTGGCTTACACCTGTAATCCTAGATCTTTGGAGCCCAAGGCAGGAAGATTATTTAAGCCAGAAGTTCAAGACCAACCTAAGCAACAACCTGTCTCTACTAGAAATAGAAAACATTAACTGGGTGGGCAGCTGTAGTCCTAGCTACTTGGGAGGCTAAGGCTGGAGGATTGCTTGAACCCAGGAGTTTAAGGTTGCTGTGATGCCATGGCACTCTAGCCTGCGCAAAAGAGTGTGACTATGTCTTAAAAAAAAAAAAAAAAAAAAAAAAAGAATAGAGCTGAGGGCAGTGCCTGTGGCTCAAAGGAGTGGGGCGCCAGGCCCATATACCAGAGGTGGTAGGTTCAAGACCAGCCTGGCCAAAAAAAAATAGAGCTGAGAGTTCTGAAAAAGATATTCAGTTTGGGGTCTACAGTGTCCATTCCTACCCAAAAGTTTTCAGCCTGCCCTTCTAGGTGACCCACCCTGCAGATTTCAGACTTGCCTAACCAGCTCCCACATGTATGCCAAATCCTTGCAATAAATATTTTTATACAGATGTACAAACACATACACACTCAAAGCATACTATGTATCCTGCTGGTTCTGTTCCCTGTTGGAACGACTGATACAGGGAAGAAAAAATATTTGAAGATAATAGCCCAAAACTTGCCAAATTTAGTAAAAAACATTGTTACAGATCCAGGAATCTCAACAAACTCAAGTAAAGTAGATTCAAAGAAAACCTAACAGTGTTCAAAATAAAAATAAAAAACATCGAAGCACCTCAGCAACTCACATCAGTGGGAACACACTGGAGAGAATGGGACTTGGAGTGCCTGCTGAACTGCTCAGCAAAATGGAGTAGTAAACCTACCTGCATAGCTTTGCAGAAGTCCTAATGCAAGGCCCCTTTTAAATAATCTAGACTTGGAGAGGTAGATGGATCCCGAGGTTAAGTTTATACCAGGTGGTAAAGTGGCAGGTACTTTCCCAGGAGGAGTTTCCTCTTATTCAGCCCTTTTATTCTGTTCAGGTCAGGAAGGTCCATCCAATTTGGGAGAGAAATCTACTTTACTCAGTCTATCAATTCAAATGTTAATCTCATCCAGAAACACCTCACAGGCACACCCAGAATAATGTCTGACCAAATGTCTGGGCACCCCCGGCCCAGTCAAATTGACACATAAAATTAACCTTCACACCATTCTATATTCTGTGTTGCATGTGTTGAAGATTAAATATAATTTTAATATATTCTAATTATACCGAATAGTGGAAAAGTACTACATAGTTTATAAAAGTTTTCCATAGGGTGGTGCCTGTGGCTCAGTGAGTAGGGCATCAGCCCCATATACAGAGGGTGGCGTGTTCAAACCTGGCCCCGGCCAAACTGCAACAACAACAAAAAAATAGCTGGGTGTTGTGGCAGGCGCCTGTAGTCCCAGCTACTGGGGAGGCTGAGGCAAGAGAATCGCCTAAGCCCAAGAGGTGGAGGTGGCTTTGAGCTGTAACGCCAGGGCACTCAACCAAGGGTGACAACCTGAGACTCTGTCTCTTAAAAAAAAAAAAAGTTGTCCATAAACATTATCTCAGTAGTCACAGCAACGCGTATTATGGGTGAGGAAAACCAGGCTCAAATGGGTGCCATAACTTGCTCAAAGTCACATATCGAAGAAGAAGTAGACTTGAGATTCAATCCATGTGATCTGACTCAGATCCAATTCTGTCTCCATCACACATGGCTGCTTTCCTAGTGCTGTTTATTTGTTAAGCATTTTGACCTCCTTAAAGAAGGAAAGGCTGTTGCACATGAAGTCTGGGGCAGCAGCTGTATCCCCAGCTGTCTGCTATGCCTCCACCAGCTTTGGCAACAGCTGTCTCAGCTTGACATCTCACTGGGTTCCTGTCAGAGCCCCACCTTGGGGAATGACAAGTTTAATGAAGAAAAATCCAACCTTCCACCTGAACTCATAGCTTTGCAAATGCAACTGACATCTGACAGGCTTGGAGGCCCCCACTGCAGGGAATGTGGTGACCCCATCCTCTGAGCTCACAGATTATATGTTTGGCAGCTTTCACTGCAATTGGCTAGCAACATTTGTCCCTTCTCTGGATCCTACTCTCTAGTCCCAGTGCTAATTTAGATGCAATTCAAACAAACACTATTTCCTATGTGCCAGGCACAGGGAACAAATAAAAAGATAAGTAACACACCATTTCTGCCTTGAGGACACTCAAAGTCCTGCAGAAGAGTTAGAAACTTTATATTGCCAGTATTTCTGTGGAGACAACACCATTGGCATGGCAAATAGGCCCCTTTTGAATGGAGAAACTGTAGTGAGATTGCTCAAAAAATTAAATACCATATACTTTGCCAGGAACAACAAACTCAAATGCCAGGAAGAATCACAGAAGGGCAAGAGCTATAAAAGGGGCCTTTAAAATTAACATTTGAGAACTAGAACTGCATCTTTTTTATCATAAAAAAATAAGACAGTGATCCACATATCAATGGCCACATGAATGCACGTGGTGTTTTAGGAAACTAGCAAGCAAAGCTACACATTTGGAGGACAGGGTATGGGGAGTGCATGCCGGGAGGTGAGATTAGAGGATTCAACGTCATGCCAAAATATTCCAAATATGTTCTGAATGGAGCCACAGGAAATTTCTAAGCTGGTCTGGGGTTAGCATGATTTGATGTGTGATATAGAAAAGTGACGGTAGGACTTAGCAGAGGAAACAGCACCTAAGACACTAGTCCAAGGGAATGCTAGAATGTACCAAGTGAGAGACAATGGAGGCCTGGGCCACAAAGGTGGAAATGGAAGCAGAAAAAGGATGGGAAAGACTACTCAGAAGCAGAATAGTCAGATGGGGGTCAAGGACAGGTGTAGGGTATCTAGTTATGTGACTAAGTACTAGAGAACCTATGAAAGAGAACCTGGAAAAAGAAGTTGAGAATGAGAAGAGTTGAGGAGAAGTCACTGATTTGGGTTGGGGCTGAACATGCTTAACGCAAAGTGCACGCAGATATCCAAGCAGAGATACTTAGTGGACAGACAGAAGGTGCAGCCCAGGAAGGTGGAGCAGGCTCACAGACTAAGCCACGGGAGTGCATGAGACTTCCCAGGAAGACAGCATGGAGAGAAGGAAAACAGATCCAAGATAAGAGGCCCCGGGAAGTCTAACCTTTAAGAGCCAGGCCAGGAATCAAAAACAGGAAACAGAGATGAAAGGGGAACCAAGACGCAACAGAGGAGGAGGAGGTGTGAGAGTAGCAAATTCAGAGAAATTGCAGAAGATGAGATGAAAGTTCTAGTTTCCTCTGGAAATGGGAAGGTCCTTAGATTAGCAGGAGAAAAGAAAAGAAAGCCAGGAGGGAATAGATGAAACAAGATTGGCAAAATGGCAATCCTTGTTGAAGCTGAATCACGCGCATGTACGTGTTCGTTATCATGTTATCTCTCTGTGTGTATATGTTTAAAAATTTTTCCAAGTATAAAGTTGAAATTCTAAAAACAAATTAATACATAAAAAGAATAAAATAAGCTCTCATTATCAGCTTCTAACATTGGGGTTTCAGTTGAATACCAAATGGGAAAAGCAAAGGCAGGGGCAGCTGGTATCAAGTGTCCTATTTCAAGCTTCGCTGGCAATGTAATACATGGTGAGGATGAGCTGGGCCTGGCACTTGTATCATTCATTCATGTCAGTACAGGAAGCAGATGACAGCAAATTAGCATGGTTCCTGACAGCTGAAAAGAGTATATGTGGTGGAGCAGCAGTATGTAGAGAGTGCGCGAGGAATACTGCAGTAACACTGGTGCTAGTAACAGTGGCCTGTTACCCACTGTCTCAAATGCTCTCAGGGAAATACCCATAGCATCTACACCTCTTGGTGGTGTCGGTCAACTGGAGGTCAGCTGGGCCTGACTCCTCTTTGCAGATCTAGCTCTGTTCTGTTCCACATGTGTCTATTCTGGGGCCCAGATGGAAGAGGCAGCAGTTGCCCAGAGGAAGTTCTTCTCACGCAGATGACAGAGGCCAAAAGAAATGAACACAGAAACACGTGATGCTTCCCCAGGCTTGGGCTTGAAACTGGCACAGATATTTGGGTCCACCCACATTCCACTAACCAAAACAAGTCATAAAGAGCCAAGCCCAAGGGCAGGAATCAATATGCCTCTCCTTTTTTGGGAGCAACCACTAAGGCTCATCCAGGCAAACGGCATGGATACCGGAAAGGGCAAAGTGTCAGAGCCAATAATTCCATCTACAACACACTCTAGAAGAAGGGGAGAGAATCCTTCCCTTAGCAGAATCCAGAAAGAGTCATGAGGAAAGGCCCCCTTGAGAAAAGCTCTGACCTTCCATCTGAAAGAACTTGTGGAGAGGTCACAAGCAGGATGCTAGGGGACTAAATGCCTGACCTCCCTCAATCTTCTGTTTACTCCCTGGATTCAGCCAGAAAACAGAAACTCAGATAGCAAAGGCATCCTTTGATGGGATTCACAAAGGCTGGGCTCCCAGAACAGGGAGCAGTGTGGAGAGCAGCAAGAGTGAGTCTGGAGGGACTAAAAGGATATGGGCCCAGCACTGACCAGCTCCAAGAGGGGGACAAGGAGAAGGTGCCCTGTGGGCCAATGGGAAAGGCTCAGTGTGTGGGGAAAACCCTTATCTCCCTCAGGTACAGCCCAGGAAATTTGGGAAATTGCCAGCTCAGAAGTGTTGGGAGGTCCTAAGGGTGGCCTGCTTTGCCCCCTGAACATCTTATTGGGGGGCGGGGGGGAGCATCTGTACAAAGCCCCAAGAGAAAGGCTTTTCCTCCTGCAAGGAAGAGACACAGCTGGAGGTGGAAACAGGCAATTAAGGCTGATTGTCTGACTCAGCAATCAAATTAGGCTGTGGCACTAATGATAGTCAGGAAGAGTCAAGTTGCTGTTGGGAGCTGAGCACAGGCAATCAGTGCTGAGAGGACGCTTGAGAGGATCTGGGAGTAGGTTCTGTGTCCAAGGGCCCTTGGGAGCCACCTCCCCAAAGGGAACCCTTTCCTAAGAAACACCAACACTCTTCCGATATGCTATAAGGAAGCTCTTAATGTTTGTTCTGGCTGTGTTTCTTAGAGACAAACTAATGTCAAATGGAACCAATGGAATAATAATCTCATCAGTTAATAAAAACTAAATTGTTATGAGCAAAACCTAAAACCAGGGCTCACCTGCCTTATTAGGCCACCAACAATTGAAGTAGTACCCCAAGCAAGCATCAGAAAGGCAGATGTTGTGCTGCAGTTTCAAGAGCATGGATTCTGAGCAAACCACCAGAATTCAGACCCTGACTCAGCTGCTTACCACACCTGCGTGAACTCAGGCAAATGGCCTGTGTGTCCTCGGTTTCCACATCTGGAAAACGGAGGTGATGATAGTACAGCCTAGAGCAGCAGGTCTCAACCTGTGGGTCCAGACCGCTTTGTTCCATTTGTAACAATGCAGCAATTAGGAAGGTTGAGAACCACTGGCCTAGAGTAATGTAAGTGTAATGCGTTAACAGATGTGAGCACTTACTAGAGTGTTGAGCACATAGTTAATGATATTTGAAGGTGGGCGCCCATCATTAGTGGCCCCACCCAGCAGACTCAGGAACAGCCCCCTGCTCCTCATCCAGGAAGCATCCCTACCTTCTCAGGGCACCGCACGACACTGGTAGGAGCTTGGGGACACGGCGTTCCAGCCCTCTCCCTGAGCATGCTTTCACCTTGATCTCAGTGCAGTGCTGTTACCCATGAGACAGGGTTGCCCACATCACCTAGGGCTGGAACCCAGGGGAAATTTCCTTTCTGGGTGAGCGCTCTGACCCTGCCATCCAGCACTGACTCAAGGTTGATGAGAACAATTACAGGACTGCGAAAGAGATGATAGCAGCTGCAGGATATCAGCATTTTAATGAAAGGCGTAACAAACCCACTAGAGCAGGCATCCTCAAACTTTTTAAACAGGGAGCCAGTTCACTGTCCCTCAGACTATTGGAGGGCCAGACTATAGTTTAAAAAAAAAACTATGAACAAATTCCTATGCACACTGCACATATCTTATTTTGAAGTAAAAAACAAAACGGGAACAAATACAATTTACACCACTTGATGTGGCCCGTGGGCCGTAGTTTGAGGACGCCTGCACTAGAGTGACTTCAAGAGAAAGGAGAGAAGTGACAAAGGCAGTTTGGCCCCTTAGCCCTACTACGGCCTTACCAGGTTTGTGGCCTGTTGCTCAAGAGGAGGTCAATACACTGAGACACCAGGGGTTGCAGCACAGATAGTTTAACATCGCAGATGCATGAGAGGAGACAGGAGAAAGTTTGCACATCTGTCTCCCTGAGAATTTGGAAGAAAGGGGTTTTAAAGATAGTTTGACAGGCAAAGGGCTAGGAAGTTTGGTCTGCTGATTGACTGGGTCTGGGGTAGATCCATAAGGTAGATCAGTAGAAATTGTCTTCTTGTGCTGAATCAGGTCTGGGTGGGGAGATCACAAGACCTGTTAAGTCAATAGGCCACTAGTCTGGTGAGTCTGCTGGTCCACTGGAATACAGGGCCCAGAAGACATCTCAGAAACTATGGCCTTAGGTTTCACAAGGGAGTGATTAAGAATGTTAAGAATCTTTATGTCACCCCTGAGCAGCACTTACAGGAAAGCAAACTAGGGGACGATGGCTTATTATACATAGATGCCTATACATTTGCACAGTCCAGACCCTCACCACAGTTCCCACGTGTGTCCCTTTATTAATTGTATAAGGTGGTTTCAGCCTAGTGCTTCTGAGTTGCTGATTCCCCCCTTTGCCCCTGAAGCTTTCTGCCCCTGTCTTTCCACGGGCTGGGCTCTCTCCTCGTTCTCCTCCCGGACTTTCCTCTTTCTCTCCTTCCATTCTCCTTCTTTATCTCCCCTCTATTTCCTTTCCCTCAGCTCCCTCTCTCTCTTTTAGAAACCTGCTTGATGTTGACTTTCACATGTATTTGGTCCTTGGTTATGTGTGGATCCATAGTTCTCACTATTGTGCATACACATTTTGTTTGTTTGTTTGTTTGTTTTGCCTCTCAATTAGGACGCTTGGGATCTAGTTCACTAGCTCCATCACTAACCTGCTGCATGATGGTCAGCAACAATAATAGCAAACACACGTTATAGTTAACACGCATCACTCTTGTTAGTGCTTTATGTATAAAATTAGTTCATTTTGTCAGGGCGACCCTGTCCTAAGGTATTTTATTATTGCTATCATCACCTGTGGTAAACTAGATTACTATTTCCAACTATTTTGGGTTCCTTCCTTAAGCAATCCTGCCAGTAGGAGGTTTAAACATCCCCACCCTACTTAACTAAGAAGTGACCATATGACTTTCTTTGGCCAATAAAGGCCATAAAGTGTCGCAGGGGCACTTCCAGAAAGAAGTTTTTTTTTTTTTAAAGTCTGTGCTTTGCCATGTTCTCTTCTCACTGACTGGCAGCATCCCAGCCAGTGTCATCAGAAGATGACGGTTTGGTGCAGAGCCACAGCCAAATTAGGAAGGATAAGAAGTGTGAATAGGAGGGAACCATTTGATGTTATCTGCCATAGAGATTTTTAGAGTCACTTGTTACTGTAGCATAACCTAGTCTATCCTGGCTACTAAATACTCTTTCTCAGGTAAGGAAAATGAAGCACGTTAACAGTGTCTGGCCATCTGGCTCCAGTGTCTGAACTCCTAAGAATTATTCTATATTACCTCTGTGACCCTCAATTTCTGCTTTGTGAAGAGAGGTGATCTGTTTCTAGTTGAAGGCAACGAATGCTGTATTTCTTTCAATCCTGTCCATCTGATTATCATGCCATTACCTGCTTTCTTTTAAACTTGTTAGGCTGAATTGGCCCAAGGGAAGTGGGGCGTTCTTAGCTGCCTACAGGTGTCCCCATCATGTTTATATCCGAAGTAATCCACAATCGATGTTCCCTGCTCAGGATAAGATGAGGAAAGAATTCCCAGACCTCCATTTCTCCCCACCAGGTCTCCTGCCTTTGGTGTTTGGGAAGGGATGATAATAACTGCTGTCATTACCAACTATCTGGTAAGCTCCAACAACTATCTGAAAACTATTTCTAATTCTCAAAGCTTCCCTATAAAACAGGTACTATTCCTATCCTTCTTGATAAGGAAACTGAGGCTCACTAACACTAAATAATGTGTCTAAGGCCACACATCTAGTACAGTTAGTCTTCTGATGCCATTTCAGAGTCTTGTGACACTAAAGCCTGTGTTCTTTTCAGGGGGTGCTCCAGCTGGTCTTCTGGTATGTTCTCTTTTATTATTTGTGACTTTGGAGGTATCTGAGTCTTTCAATATGTTCTATGCTAAATAAAATTTTAAATGCCCCAGAGGACACAAAGGGCTTCTGAAGAAGAAGGCAGTGGGGCAGTGAGCTAAGTCTAGGTAAATTCCTAAGAAAGCATGAATATATAACAGAAAAAAAGAGAGGCTTGAGAAATAAGTGAAACAGGCTAAGCAGTTTGAGGATCTGTATTTAAATACATAGTAATAAGGGCCAGCACCATGCTAAGGAGACTGATTTACAGCTTTCTGAGCTCTCAACCGAACATCAATAAAGCAGACTTCCAAGGAAGATATCCCCATTGCCCTATTTCCAGATGGTCAGACCAAGACCTTGAAGTCTGATACCTGTCCCTGGTACTCCTCTTGGAACAAAATTATCCCTGTTGAGAAGCTATGCACCAAACAACACTTGTACAAACAACTGCCTGACTTTTATAACAGGCCTGTGTCTTAGAGCTTCTTGCCTGCCACCGTAGTCTAATGAGCCATTGATCATTGCTGTGTTTCAATACATTTTTTTTTTTTTCCTGATAATGAGCCAATTTATAATCTAAAGCCAGACAGTGTCAGGCTTGGGATCTTTCATAAAAAAAAAAAAAAAAAGTATCATAATTGTTATTATTTGGTATTGCCATCTGGGCCTCATTTTTAAAAATAAAAGGCTTTCTTGTGCTTCTAGAAGCTACTTCGTTCAGGATGCTGTGTCCTCAAGACACCCCCTCACAGCATGTTCTCACAAATAGTGAGTCATTTGTGTCACCTTCTCGAAACACTTTCTCCTTCATGATCCCATTTTTAACAACCCCCCAAACATAATATTCCCCCCATTCATGCAGCTGCTGTGTATAGAGCTCCTACATTGTGGTGGGCCTGATGCCAGATGCTATGCAGAATGCAAACCTTAGAAGGCACAGCCCAGCCCTTAACACCCAGTCTAACGGGCATTAAATAAAAATCAGTACTGTTATGTGATATGACATTTGGAAGCCATGTAGAGTATTCTGCTTTCTAGAGGGACATCAAGTTTCCATCTACCCTGCCAGGTCACATTCTACCACACCCTCATGGAAATGGATGCTGATCAGAAATACCAGGTTGAATATTTCCTGGCCTGCCATGCCAGAAAGTAGTGCTTTGGGTATAAGAAGAAAACAAGCTGAAGTGTTAAGGCCACCTGGAGCTCTCTCTAGCCTCTCTCTGATGTCTCTTGCTACTGACTCTTCACAATCTTCTCTTTCTCCCTAGATTAGTTGAGTAAGAAAGGCCTGGGGCTACCTCCCCCTAGCAAGAGACTTCTCTTTACTTAAAAAGACCTAGAGTAGACCCTAGAGGAAGGCCACAAGGTCTACACAGGCTGGTAAAATGCTTTGTTGTTGCAGTCCCACAGGGGATAACACTAGGGTATGAGATGTTAAGAACTATTTAGGCTCAGCATCGTGGCTCACACCTGTAATCCTAGCACTCTGGGAGGCTGAGGTGGAAGGAGCCCTTGAGCTCAGGAGTTTGAGACAAGCCTGAGCAAGAGCAAGGCCCCATCTCTATTAAAAAACAGAAAAATTAGCCAGGTATTGTGGCGGATGACTGTAGTCCCAGCTACTCAGGAGGCTAAGGCAGGGGGATTCCTTCAGCCCAGGAGATTGAGGTTGCTGTGAACTAAGCTGATGCCATGGCACTCTATCTTGGGCAATAGAGTAAGACTCTGTCATTAAAAAAAAGGAAGAATTACCTAAAACAGAATAAGTTCAAGAGAGTGCAACTGGCCTTCAAATGTCCTATTGAACCATTGTTTGAAAGGTCTTTCCAAGAATTATTTAATAACCTTGCTGGGTGCGGTGGCTCATGCCTATAATCCCAGCACTCTGGGAGGCTAAACTGGGCAGATACCTGAGCTCATGAATTTAAGACTAGCCTGAGCTAGAGCAAGACCCCCATCTCTAAAAAAACAGCCAGGCATTGTGCCAGGTGCCTGTACTCCCAACTACTCAGGAGGCTGAGGCAAGAGAATTGCTTGAGCCCAAGAGTCTGAGGTTGCTGTGAACTATGACACCACAGCACTCTTGGGGGAGGGGCTGACAAAGTGAGACTCTGTCTCAAAAAAAAAATTATTTAACATCCAATGAGAAGATACCATCTATGACTTTGCCATTTGCTATTAATTCAGACTCAAAATCAGTAACATTGCATGTAAACTTATAGATTTGTGACTGGTAGAGGAGTAAGCAATTTCCAACAAGAGGATAATCCCAAAGATTATGGTTTTAATGCCCTCTGGAAAACTAACAAGTTTAATATCTAAAATAATTATCTTATTCAGGTGTTCCTTTATAAAATTGCCTACAAATTTCCCATTCTTCATATACTATTTAAGTCGGCTTTACCATCAGAGATATTTGATTTTATGTGTCAACTTTCTGAGCCATGGTGCCCAAATATTTGGGCAAATATTATGCTGGATGTTTCTGTGAGGTTGATTTCAGATAAGATGAACATTTAAATTGGTGAACTTTGACTAAAGCAGATAGTGCTTCATAATGTGGATGGACCTCATCCAATCAGGAGAAGGGTTAAATAAAACAAAAGACAAGTCTCCCCTGAACAAAAGGGAACTCTGCCAGCAGACGACCTTGAGATGAGAACTATAACATCAGTTCTTGTCTGAGTCTCTAGCCTGCTAGCCTAGCCTGCAGATTGTGGACTTCCCAGCCTCCATAACTGCCTGGGCCAGTTACTTAAATGAAAGGACTATCTCTCTCTCTCTATCTATATCTATTTAGATAGATATAATAGTATATATATATATATATATATATAGAGAGAGAGAGAGAGAGAGAAATAATAGTGTATATATACTGTATAATAATGTATATTGTACACTATTATACACTGTATAATATACATTATATTGCTTGTGTAAATATAGAGAGAGGCGGCAGAAAAGGATATATATATGGAGAGAGAGAGATCCCATACACACACACACACATACACACTAGTGGTTCAGTTTATCTGGAGAACCCTAATACACCATCTTATTGGCTCCCTTACTAAATAATGAGTTTTTAAAAAACCTTTAACATGTGTTTATTCTACAGTTTGATTTTTTGTTTGTTTGTTTGTTTTGGGGTTTTGTGCAGTTTTTTGGCTGGGGCCGGGTTTGAACCCGTCACCTCCGGTATATGGGGTCAGTGCCCTACTCCTTGAGCCAGAGGTGCCACCCAATTCTACAGTCTTAAGAGTCATATTTTCATTTCACTTTTGAAATGTATAATTTAACAGAGGCCAGAAACTGATCCAGTCATAAGGAGGGTTCCTTTGCCTGATCTTGCCCTCTGGTACTTATCTCGTTGGGAATCTCAAACAGATGGTAACTGAGGCAGAAAAGGATCCCTGTGATTGAGATCTTAGCTCCTGACCGAATACCACTTCCGTGTCACCTCATCAAGCCCACAAGCAACATATTGTAAAAGGCAGAAATTTAAAATAAAATTATATACAACAAAACACAATAGTATTAGATTATAACACAGAATATAAATATTTATAAATTCATGCCCATAGAAATAAAGAATAGACTGAATAAATAAATAAATGGGAAAAAGAAACAAATCTCTTGGGCAGAAGAATTTCAAATAATTTATATAGATACTCCACATTTAAGAAGGTAGAGTGGAACTCCCAACTCCTTAAGTATGGACAAGTACATAATAACTGTCTTCTAAACAGCAGAATATGAAAGAGTACTTTTATGGTATAGAAACTTAACAAACCCTAACTCAGCCAGGCTTTCAGTATTAATATTACCAGTGTTAGCCTGTCCATACAATGTAATGAAAATGGCATTTTTAACTTGTTTTCCTCCCAAAGACACATAAACCCGATTTAATCATAAGAAAAATATTAGGCATATCCCAATGGAGAGATAGTCTGCAAAATACCAGACCAGCACACCTCAAACTTTCAACGTCTTCAAAAACAAGGGAAGTCCTCTCCAGAGGAGCCTGAGGATTGCATGCCAGCTAAACATAAGGTGATGTCCTGGATGAGGTCCTAGAACAGAAGAAAGGACATTAGGGAAGCACTGAGGAAATCTGAATTAGGTGTGAACTTTCAGCAACAATGATGTATCACTGTGGGTTTATTAACTGTGACAAATGCACCATCCTAAGGGCAGGTGTTAATAAAAAGAGATGCTGGATGAGGTGGTCTATGAGAACTCTCTGTATTATCATCATACTTTTCTGTAAATCTAAAACTACTCTAAAATAAAAAGTATATTTAAAAAATAAATGACAATAACACCATTTGGCAATTCAAAAAATCAAATTAACCCGATTCGAATCCCAGATCCACAGTTTATTAACCATAATCTTAAGCTATTTAATCTTTCTAACCCTTATCCATAAAACGATGCTATTGTTACCCACCTCACTGGATTGTCAGGAGGATGACATACAAAAGCCCTTAGTTCTCTTCTGCTTGACTTTAGGGGTGTTAAAAAACAGGCAAGTGAACCTGGGGAGGAAATGTACTCCATTTTGCCTGGCAAAGTATCTACTGCAAGCCTGCTTGAAACACTCATTAGCAGTTCCAGGCACAGGGCCTATCCAGCACAAAGTTGAATGAATGTAACCTCAACAAGTCCCAAAACGCAGCTCTTTGTGCCCTCCCTGTCTCTGAGGTTCTTGGCCTACTAAGAAGGAAAGGCGCACATGTGCCATTGAGCTTGCCTGGGAAGAGTAAAGTGGGGTGTGTGTGGGGTCTGTCCTTACTTGAAATAAGCCTGAGGGACACTTGGAGGAGTGTCTACCTGCTCAGGAGATGGAGCTAAACTTCTCTCCTGTTTGGATGAGACACCCAGGGCCTGGTGTTAGGGGAGTAGGCTGCTGGGAGCTGAGGTGTTCCCTGGGGCACCTCTTGGGACCACGGACTAGGCAGTGGAAGGATGTCAGTCTTTGATAAGCTCTTCCTTCTAAGCAGGCCCTTTTCCTTATCCTGTTATTGTTCCTGTTATGTTACTGTGTGCAACAGATTTTCTCACTGCATATTTTAGGGGTCTTTGGATGTGCTGGAACCGTTCAGTAGGATCTGCTTCATTGTAAGGAGGAGAGACTCCTGCTCTGAGTTAAGATCGATATTTCCATTATTTCCTTAGCATGATTCAGACAACCAGATTTTAGGAGTTGTCCTGGCAAATGCCTGTTTTATCAGAGACCCACACCAGAGGGCAGTATAGGTGCTCTAGTCTAGGGACGCTCTTTTTCCTATATCACACAGCTGAGTAATGGGTTTTCTCAATTGTTTTCCTAAGTAATGAAAGAGGAAGGGGCGGGGGGTGCATTCATTTTCCCTTGCTGCATTAAAAAAATTACCACAAACTTTGTGACTTAAAACAACACCTATTCATTAGTTCAGTTTTCTAGGTCAGAAGTTAAGCACTTTCACAATCAGGTACAGGAGATCACAGTGGGTGTGGCTGCCTTGGCAGAGGGATCCATGAAACCACGTTAATGGTAGCTGTAAACTTGGCCATGTTACAAGGAACCACAAACATGCCCAGACAGCTTTGTAGGGCTACAGCCACTTCAGTCAAAGAAGAGGAAAGGACAGAAATTGGAGTGCTTTTGGAAAGCATGACAGAACAGCTGAATTGGGATTTTGCTAGGTTTACAAACCTTCCTGAGTGTTCCTGAAATCTGACTTCAGATCAAAATTTCATTTCCTGTGACTGGCTAGTTGGGACAGTGTTGGATTGATAAGCACACTGAAATTTTCCAAGTCTAAAAACAAAAAAGAAAAACAACCCAAAATCCTGGACTCTAGAACTTTTCCTCTGTGGTCTGGACTCCTTGAGGCTGCTCTTAAAACTCTTTTCCTGGAAGAAAATGAAGCTCTCAGGGCTTCAAAATGCAAAAGCAGCCACAGTCTTCCCTTCACTTTCCATTGCTGCTGCCATAGACTTGTAGGCTTTACTGAAGCTTAAAGAAGGACATCCAAGCAGAATTGGGTTTAGTCAAAACAGACCCCCCCGAAGCCTGCCTGCCTCTTCTTACTTTCTCTAACATTCTGCATTTTCACTTACAAAGAATAGAAGCAGTTAAAGGCAGCCCTGTGTTTCTTGCAGTTGCAGAGTTTTTACAACCAATTCCATTAACGAGATAGGAAGCCTTCTTTCCTACTTGACATTTAAGACTTTTATGGTTTTGCTGCTCAAAGTTGGAGAAGCATCACAGCATTTAAACAATGTGCTTGGTTCCCGGATGTCAGGAGAGGCCAGATGTTACTGCCGACTCTGGCATGGAGATACCAAGCCGTCCGGAGGAGGAGAGCATGTGAATGGGCTCTTCAAAGCAAAATAGCAAATGCTCCTCTTTCTGCATCTCTTGGTAATAGTCCCACTTAAAGGATACGGCTGTGAATCTACAACAGGAAGGAGATGCTAAATCGGGTAGAGAGTAAAGAAGGTATTATAGGGGGGAAAAAAGAATTAACCTAGAAAAACTTTGTGGGGAAAGGGTTATTGCTTTGCGTTGATTTTGAAACATTTCATTGCCTATTTCTGTGCCTCCAGCTGGCTTCACATGGACAATAAACTCTCCAAAAATACTTAGTGTAAAATTGTTGTTTGTCTTCATTAATTTACCCTGGTGACCCCTAGGGTGGGACATTGCTCCCTAGGGAAAGTTGAGTCCCAGGACAGCCACCTAGTCACTCTCTGAATTACCAACAGTCAAATTGTCACAAATAGCTACTTACCCACCTCTTCCTTTTTGGCAGCCTTCCCTGTGGTTATTGTGTTTGCTCCCTACTTTCCTAGCAAGCCTAACTTTGTCTTTTTAGCTTTTATGGGTTTATTTCCATTCAGCAACCAAGCTGTCCTAGACCAGCAGCACTGTCTAGTCCATATGCCTAGCACATAGCAGGCACTTAAAATTCATGAGCTGAATGCGGCACTTCCTCCTTTACTTCCAAATTAACATTTCCTCTCAGCTGGATGAGAGTTAGACCCTCTTTAATCGAGATACTGTTTTTTTCTGACTGTATACCAGGATTAGCCATATGAGTAAGGAAGACAGACTCTCCCTACTTCCAGAGACATTTCCCCTCCCAGGCATCACCTATGCATCACAGGTCATGGGCATGTATTTTTTTAAATCCACCTTGAGAATAGTTATACATTAAGTTGTTGCTCCTTGATTCCAAATGGCTTACTTAAGCCCCTTCTGACAAGTAGACTATCGAAGCATATGGTGGTTGTTTTATTTATTGACAACACAACTTCTCTCGTGCAGGTTACACCAGAGAAAACACTTAAACCTTCAAGCATCCAATCTTTATCCAAGCTCCCGTTGCAGAAAATAATATTTGTGAAGAATTGCCTAAAGGATGTGTAGTCCACCCATTCCTCTGAGCCATCAAAATGTTATCTTTGAATCAAGTCAGACCATCAGAGAAAATTGACGGCTTTTGGTCGTTGTGCGTCTGGTGTTTTGACATTAAGCCTACAAGAATGGAGATCGTTTTTTTTAAGGCCATAAAAAAAATTTTGTTTGGGAGCCTTTTATAGATATGTTGTCAAAGGCTGTAACAAAGTATAATATTTACCTGAGGATTTCACAATAGTAGTCTCTCCCCATTCTCAATTGTAGGAATTGGTTTTATCTTATATACCTTGTGAATGAGGCCTTTTTTGCATGCATTGCTAGGAAGCTCAATGTTAAATTGGTGGCCCACCTCTCATAAATACACAGGACCTTAAAGTGTTGTGTGAAGGTCCTCCCTCTGCTTTTATTGTAATTTTTCTACTCTTTCCTACTTCATTATAATCTGGCTACTCATATTTTTTCTATTTGCTCAGATTTCCTCACTTAATTTTTTACTCTGTTATGCTTAATGTATTTTTGTAAGCTGCCACAAATCCTTTGGAGAGCAAGACAGACATAAATAACTTGTGATTTTTATTACTCCAAGGGTCCATGTTAGTCTCAGAATGATATTACATTCAAGTCACCCTGGGCAACAATCAAGAGTGACAACAAAGGAACTCTGTTTTTTACTTGCTGCTTTTAAAAACGTGGAGGTAAATCCACATATGTAGCATTCAGTGCCACTTCCTAAAATCCCATTTCCTCATCTATCCACTTAGGTTCCTCTGGTATTCTTTTCTTTCCGTACCCCGTAAGGTTCATCCATTTCCAGAAGCTGTCTTCTCCCACTTCCTCCCTGCTTAGTTCCATTTATGTATTATGTGACCTCTCCTCATCAAACAAGACTCCTTCCGTTTTTGAAGGAGAGAAATGAGAAGATATGGCTGGCCTCTAGGGGATGCCTTTAGTCTGGGGGGAGAAAATAAGGAAATACTCCTAGATTAATCATTTGTCTCATTACATATAAATCATTACTTCCTGTTTTTTAAATTTTTATCAGACACTAAAACTTTATTCGGCTTTATTTAATAAGGTCTCGTCCCCAAAAGTCAGTACCTCTGGAACATGAGACCCTGAGGACTTGGAAGGAAAGAGAGGTGAGAAAGAAGAAAAGATATGGTATAAGAAAAAAAGAGACTAGATGGAGAAATAATCCCAAAGAAGGAAAAGGCTGTGTACAATAAAATATGCTTGGCATTCTTGCCTTTCAAAATTAGAACAACCTAAATGTCCAAAATTAGAGAAATGTTTAGGTAAATTACAATCTATTCATGAAATGACATATTATATTCATTTATTAAGTGTTTATTTTGAAGACTATATTACAGCAAAGAAAAAATGTTTATGTAGCAAGTGAAAAAAAGTAAATTGTATTATGCTATAATTTTATACATAGTTGTACGATCGTACTTACCAATTTATGTGTCCATGCCACCATTAGACAGAAGGAAAAATTAGGGGTGGGGTGGGGTGGGGTGGAGGAGTCACATCAAAATAGACCCCTGTCATTTATGGTGTATTCCACAAAGGAGTTCCTTTAAGGAAGACAGAGGAGATGAAGTGAAGAAACTATGAGTAAACATAAACTGAAAGTACGATGTCTCAGAAGCTAAGAGAAGATGGCCCACCCAAAGTGCTAGGCACTTAATATCCATTAGCACATTTAGCTCCCACAAAGCTCCTGGGTAGGAGATCCAGTTATACCCCATTTTGCTATGAGCAAACTAGGTTTCAAGAGGTTAAGGTGGACAATATGCCACCCTCAGGGAAAGATGTGATTTGAGCTGAGTCTGCCTCTAGGCAAAGCATCTGCTCTTTGCTTTACACCAGGCTTCTTTGCCAGGGAGAAATATCTTCTATCTATGAAGTCATGATTTAGGTGGGATCAATCACTTGCATTTTCTTTATAAGGAGTACACTTCTGAAACAAGGCCAGAAGAGGGGGCCGAGGGATGAGAGAATAGACACCAGCGTGACTATGCAGATTGCAAACTCCATTCTCCACAGGGCAGCTCAGGTAAAAGGAAGAGTAGTGTGGCAAACTGGAGAGTGCACACACTGTCGAAAGCAGGCGGGAGGGTAGAAATGTGACTCACTGTGCTCAGATATCCCAGTTTGCTTAGAGAAGCCAAATGTCTGAATTTTATCCTTTATGTGTGAAATGTTTAATTTTTGATGTTGGGAAGTTACTTCTTAATAAAATCGTGTTTAAACTCTGCGCAGACTAAATAAATGGGCAGCTTTGATAGGCCTAGTTTTAGACCCTGGTGTGTTACCTCTAATGACAGCCTTCAGGAGCCACACCCTCACTTGCTCCATACTACGAGGCAGAGTTAATCCACAGGCTAAGAGGAAATCCCCAGGGGAGTAGACCTTGGATGGAGGCCTTCTCTTCCTACCTTCCTACCCCAGCTGGTTTCATTGGGCCCATCAGTCAACTTTCCTTGATGGATGCTGTTTTGGGTCTGTTCCATGGAGTTAAAGGAGCATGGAGTATCTCTCATCACAGCCCCTTTTCTAGGAAAATAAATGGCCTCCTCCCTGGAGTTGGGGTTTTTTAATGCAATGACTTTCCTTTACAAGATTTATTGCAGCCGCTTTGTGAGAGATTTGTAGTAAGTAGTGTTCAGGCTGTAGGTCTTAAATCCTCAATGCTGCAGTCATAACTCTCCTGGAAGGAAATGACAGAAGATCACAGTAGCTAATATTGCATTATGATGATACTGTCTCCCCAGAAATGATTGCAGCCTTGCCGCTGCTGTCTTACTTAGGAAACACAAGCTCTTCAAATGTGCTTGACATGTCTGTCCTAGTGGTGCTTTGTGAGATCCGGAAGAACCTATCTGGGGGAAGAGAGCAAACATTTCTTGAGCATGTACCATCCCCTTTTCACTGGGGAGACTGAGGCTAAAGAAATTTGTTTCCTCAAGCTTTGCGGCTATAAACCCTCGGATCCCAAGCAGATCGTATCTATTATGCTACCTGTAACATATTTTTCTTGTTTGTGTATAAAGGCATGTCTAATGAATCAGAGTTGATAGGACTGAATGTTGAAATATTTTTATCCTTTTATAACTGAAGTCTATTTCACTTTTAGATTCAGTCTACAATGTACAATAAACAACTTCAATGACACTATGAGGAAAAATCAAACCCCAGGGGTAGAATAAAGACCACTGTCCCGGTCTCTTCAAAAAGTCAATGTTGTGTGGGGGGGAAAGTCAGGGTACTATCTTAGATTATAAACGATTGAAAAGATAATTGAACGCATGTATGTAATACGTAAAATTTGGGAAATTGTTGTCCATTGCTAAATTTAGGTGGTTAGTATGTTCATTATCCTATTCTTTCCACCTTTCTGCATGTTTAAATAGTTTCTGCATGTTTTTATAGTAAAGAGTGAAAATATGCAAATAGAAATTAGTTAGATCAAGCTGCCTTAGAATTATAGGAAGATAGCTGCACTGAATAAAGTAAAAGCATGTTGAAATTCCTGTAGAAAATCAAAAGTACCAAATAGCCTTAAATATGTGTTCATTACAGTAAATACAAAAAATATTTTTAAAGGATAGGATATTTTTAAAGGATTTTTTAAAGGTTACATATATGGTTATTGGATAGAATAGCCATATAAAGTATTATAGTATTATAGCCATATAAAGAAACGTTTGTAGGTAGACAAGCACTAGAAATACACCTGTTAAGTTAGAAGAAATAGAGGTGACCTTTTCCTCAAAATTACTCCTGCTATATCATCTTGTTCATTAGTATAATTTTCAAAAATTACCTTCATGGATCAAGACAGAAAAATATCATAACTTGTGTTATGGTGTGGAGTTATAGCTAAAAATTTTTCTTTTAAAAGTCATCCTTGAAGCCCACTATTAAAAAAAATTCTGTGTTTTTATAATCAGCAAATGCATGGAATTTGCTGAATAATCAGCGTACTAATCAGTGTGGGAACTTCAAATCAGTGTGGGAACTTCAGTTCTATGATTCTAGCATGGTTAACAAGTTTTGGGGAAAATACCAGAAAGTGAAAAAAAATTTTTTTTTTTTTTTGAGGCAGAGCCTCAAGCTGTCGCCCTGGTAGAGTGCTGTGGTATCACAGCTCATAGCAACCACCAACTCCTGGGCTCAAGCGATTCTCCTGCCTCCACCTCCCAAGTAGCTGGATCTACAGGCGCCCGCCACAACACCCAGCTATTTTTTGGTTGTAGCCGTCATTGGTGTTTGGCAGACCCCGGATGGATTCAAACCCACCAGCTCAGATGTATGTGGCTGGTGCCTTAGCTGCTTGAGTCACAGGCACCGAGCCCAGAAAGTGAAAAATTAAACAATTAAAAATTAATACAGCCTTGGAAAGGTAGAAGTTCAATTCGTGAATGACCAAATTGTTTCACCTAAATTATAAGAACAGTTTTCTAAAACAGGTCAGAAAATCCAGGCTAGCAACTTTGTTTTAGTAAAGAAAGTTTTATTGGAATGCAGCAGTGCTCATTCTGTAGCTGCTTTCATGCTATTAATGGCAGAGTTGAGCAAGTTCAGCAGAGACCATGTGACACCCCATGCCTAAAGTATTACTGTCTGGTCTTTTAAGAAAAATTTTGTTGACCTCTGGCTTAAAAGTATATACAGAAATATATATGAAAAAGGATCAAACGAGAATATGGAAAAATAAAGCTGATTCATTATAATGAAGGATCATGTATGATTTTATACTCAAAGTTTAAAATGTACATAGTTGTTACAATGTGGTTAGTTTATTAAATATTTTTAAAAGAAAAAATAATTGAATGAGAGTTATTACTACTTTTGCAGTGCATGAAATGGTGACAGGAAAACAAATAACAAATATGCACTGTTTCGTTATTAAAGCCTGAGCTGGAAATTCTAATTCTCAGAATTGAGCCAGGGGAAATAATCAGAAATACAGGAGGGAAATTACAAAGGTGGTTCTCAAGGGATTGTTCAAAAGAATGAAAGTGAAAATAACAGAGTAACCACTAAATAAATGATGGTGTGTCTGGAATATTATGCAATCATAAAAAAAAAAAATTTTTTAGAAAGCTTTTGTTAACTTTGTAATCAGAAAAAAAAAAATTTTTTCATCTCTGCCTTCACGTGTGAGCAATTAAAACAAAGAAAATTTTTAAAAATAACATTTTTAAAGGATGTGGTGGTACTCAGTGACATGGAAAGCATTCGTGATAGTGATATTGAAGTAAAGTAAATTAAAGAATATTTCAAAATATCTATAGCCATTATCTACATAAACTTACAAATACTGTAACCAAAAAAATATCTAGAAAGACATAAACTATACCATCAATAGTGGTTTAGGAAGTGATATTCAGGTGGATTTGTTTCTTTCTCCCTAAATACAATTCTAGAGTATTTAATTCTTTTACAACAAGCAGGTATGCCAAGAGGAAACACACACACACACATTTAAATAATACTTATACAAGTTTTTTAATAATCCAGTAAGATGATGAGGAAAATCTGAATACAAAAGTACAGAAGGAATATGACTGTCAGGAAAAGAATGACCAAGAAAATACCAAAATATCACGTGTTGCTTCTGAGTGGTGACATGGTAGACGATTCTTGGCTTATCTTTTTACACTTATCTCTATCTTCCTAAGCTTTCAACAATGAACATATAAGTGAATGTATATTACTTGGATAATCAGGAAAATTTTAAAGTAAAAATTTGTTAAAACAGCTTTTTAAAGGAAAGGAATATTGTTACAGCTCCTACCAATCCCTATTACTCTTTGGAATCCCTGCCTGTCTGTCACTCTCACACACACACACTCACTCACACACACACACACTCACACACAGTTGTTTGGGGCAACTAGTGACTTCTAGGTCTTCCATTTCTGTTTCATACTTCCTGGCCTCCTTCCCTCACAATTCACTGAACTCTTATAAGTCACCTGAACAAGTGATAGAGAAAGGAAGAGAAGGATAAAAGCTTCAGACATGTGCTCTGTGCAAGGCTCCTGATAGTAAGGAAAGAAGAAAATACCCAAGTCCATACAATGGCCTACAAGGCATACGTGATTTTCATCCCCCACCATATACACACCTCGCTGATCTTCTCTCTCACTACTCCCTCCATCACTCTTTATAGGTCCCTACTCAAATTTCATCTTATCAGGCACACCTAACTTTAGTTTTTACCAACCTTTCCAACTCGGTTTTGATACCAAGTTTGACCATATTTGACTGTGTAATATTTGACTATACATTTAGGTACAGTGAAAATATGCCTTAGTAAATCTGAGTGAAATCATAAAAGTGAAAAACCATGTGGGTAGTAATCACCTCCCAAGAATGCCTCCTGCTATTCACATCCTTAGACAGACCCCTCCCACACTAAGTAGAGCTGACCAACCTGTTAACCAGCAAGACATGCAGAAATGACAGAGTGGCACTTCTGAGAGTGGGTCATAAAAGACATAAAGGCTTCCACCTGGCTCTCTTAGATTACTAGTTCTGGGAAGGTCAGCCAGTGTGCCAAGAGAGCATTCACGGAGCCCTACAAAGAGAAACTGAGGCCTCCTGCCAACAGGTAGCATCAATGACCGTTCATGTGTGTTGACTGCCTTGGAAGCAGACTGTCCAGCCCCAGTCAAATCTTCGTGGGACTGCAGTCCTGCTCAACATTTTGACTGTAATTTCATGAGTAACCCTGAGCCAGCCCTACCCAGCTAAGCTACTCCCAAATTCTTGAGCTACAAAAACTATGAGGGACAACATATGCTTATGTTGTTTAAGGCACTAAGTGTTGGGGGTAATTAGATACATAGCAGTAATTAATGCATTTACTAGCAAGGCTTAGGCCCTTTTCACCCATATAACTCTAATTCCTTTTGGTGATCCACCCATCCACACTAATCTACACAAACTCAGACAAAGAAGGATACCACACCTCCTGAGATTTTTCCAAAGTCCCCTTATATACTTTTTCAGGTTTGTTCTTCCTTGCTTTTCCTGATTCCCCAGGTCTCCAAGGCCCCTCTGTCTCTACATCTTAATGAATGATTCTCACTCAGTCCTATTATGCTCACACAACAGGTTTGGGCCTCCAAACAGATTTCAGCCTCCATCCTCTCCCATGATCCTGTTACTTTCTAGCTAGAACCTTGCCCTAAACTCTCAGAAGGAAACATTTCTCATTTTTTTTCCTGTTTCCACATAGGATTCAGGCAATTTAGGCCATACCGACCCTACCCTGCCCTGCCTGCAGAGCGGAAGGGAACAGTTCACAGCAGAAGTTTACATAAATGATTGTCCCATAGCCTTATTAGGGGGTCAGATTTTTGCAGCCCAAGCCACTGCCATGATAACCAGCATGCCCATTTCCACGAAGAAATAACTATTTCTGGTCTACACCCTTACCATCTGAACACATCCAATCTCATCTGAACTCAGAAGTTACGCAGGGTTGGGCCTGTTTAGTCCTTGGATAGGAGAAACAATAATTTCTTTGCTCAGTCGCCCTGCCTGCTTCCCACCATGTTCTTTAGTGCCCTCTCGGCACCTTTCAACCTCCCTCAACTAGTTCAAATCCAGTCAAGAAACATTCTCAGTATGTATGGCATGAACCAAAATCCTAAGAGACAGCATGCGGGGTATACATGTATCTGCACGTTTGTTGTATGTGTCCATGTCTCTGTGTATATATGTGTGTGTATCTTTGTGTGTGCTCTGTGTATCTATCCAGCCCATATATGTTGTGTGTTTGTGTGTATCTATGTTGTATTTATATGTGTGCCTGTGCATTGTGTATATCTGTATTATGTTATACATGTATTTGTATGTGTTTGTGCATCTGTGTGTATGTTGTATGTGTCTATCTTTGTGATGTGTGTGTTTGCATGTATGTTAGATATGTCCATCTGGTGTGTGTGCCTATCTATACACATTGGGAGTTGTGTTTGTGCATGCGACCAGTTACATTATCCTGGGATTCATACAATTTCCCTTTTTTAAATTGCTTCTCGGTCTTTTGGCTAAGATCAAGTGCAATTTCCCTTTATGAGAACACTATAAATACAACTGATTCTTAATTTTCATAATTGGACCATGATTATGTAAGATGCTAGCTTTAAGGAAAGTAGACTGGAAGGCATACAAGAATTCTTCTGTGAATCTAAAATGTCTCAAAATAAAATTTTTAAAAAAGACTCTGAAAATAATAGGAAAGTCGATCTTTCCCTTGCTTGGGTCTAAAACTTCTTAGGGGTATTTAACTTCTGTCCCAAGGCGCCATCCTGACTGGAATTTCCTCTCCAGTGAAGCTGGAGTCAGGCCTGACCACTTCACAACCACAGCCCAGATGGACAACTCCCCAACTTGCCAAATTGGCATTCCTATTTGCAAAACCAACAGTGTGACCGCCTGCGATCCAGATCCCCTTCCAGACTTGTGTCTTAAAATATTTCAGAAAAGATGAAACTAAAAGCGAATTCTTAGACAAAGACAGAAGAAAGAAGTATAAATTGGAGGGCCAGGGCTCATGTGGACAGAACCACATTTTTAAGGAATCAAGGAAGGGGATCTGGGTCCTCTGCCTGACTTGGATGCTCCATATTTAGGGTGGGCTGAGGGAAAGGAACAGAGAAGGAGGAGGAGGAGCAGAAAGCTGCTGTCAGGCCCACTGGAGCCTTAGATATTCAAATTGTCTCAAGGACTGTGCATGTTGCCATGGGCTCCACATTTTACAGATGGCTATTTGGGCTTTAAATATTCTCCGCCCCTGTCCCCCACAAATCAATTTAGACTTCTGTGGGCAGCAGTGGATCTGCCCAGCCCCGCTAGGCTGGAAACAAAGTGCTCAGCTCCTGAAGGGCGGGGGGTCTGCCTGTGCTCTCAGCTCACTAAGCAACCTGTTGACGAGCTTATAATTACCAGAACTGTGTGCTACACAATGAATGTTCTTGGTGATTTTAATGATCGAAGTGAATGAACATGCTTCAACATTTGGAAACGTGCTTCAGAAGAATAATTGCTTTAAAGTGTTTCGTAAATGGTTGCTAGGAGACCACATCAAGATTGGCCTTTTTACTTACAACTTGAAGTTCAACCGGCAGGCAATTCTCCCATTCAAAATATAGATAAGCAAATAAAACAATTCAAGGAAGAAAGAATGAAAGACAGAAACCTACTGGTTGTTAGAATCTTCCACCTGAAACAAAATGGAGAACAAGAGATAAGGCAATGCTGGTGGCAGTCATGGGTTTGCATCTCAGTTCTTACTGGTTGTGTGTTCTTAGGCAATTCTTAGATGCCTTTTATTCTAAGTTTTCTCATCTGATTAATAGGGATATCGATAACTCACTCATAGGAGTAGAGATACAAACATGTAGATGCTGTTGTTCCAGCACATAATGTTCAATATTTTATTTATTTAATGTTTTCTACACACTTGTTCCAAAGGCTTTGTTTCTTTGTTTCTACTTGAGACAGAGTCTCCCTCTGTTATCTAGGCCCAATAAAGTGCAGTGGCATCATCACAGCTCACAGCCATCTCAAACTATCAGGCTCACAGCAATCTCAAGACTACTCAGTCTCTGGAGTAGCTGGGACTACAGGCTTGTACCATCGCATGCCATTAATTTTTCTATTTTTGTAGAGAAGGGAGGTCTTGTTCTTGCTTAGGCTGTTCTTGAACTCCTGACCCCAAGAGATCCTCCCTCCTCACCTCTCAGAGTGCTAGGATTACAGGTGTGAGTCATCATGCCTGACCTCCAAAAAGTTTTGAGATCAGTTACAAAATTATTTTTCATCTTAATTTGTGGTCCCCCCCAAAGTAAGCTTTGACACAAGAGCTCACTTGTATCAAATGAGTATTAGATGGCTTATTTGGGAAATGATCTCAATGAACTCTAGTGAAATAGTGAAGAAAATAAGAGTGCAAAGGGTGAAGTCAATTAAAGTTACATCAATGAGCAGGAAAATCCACCCTGAATCAATCCTGCTGGGCACCCACTAAAGGGCATATGTTATGGAACTGTGGTTCCCAGCCCCAGGGCTGTGGATCAGTACTGGTCTCTGGCCTCTTAGCAGGGAGTGAGCAGACCACAAAAAAGCAAAGCTCCACCTGTATTTACAGCTGCTCCCCATTGCTGGCGTCACCCCCTGAGCTCCGCCTCCTGTCTCATCAGCGACAGCATTACATTCTCATAGGAGCATGAACCCAACTGTAAAGTGCACATGCGAGGGATCTGGATTGTGAGACCCTTAGGAGAATCTTTTTATTTATTTATTTATTTATTGAGACAGAGTTACACTTTGTTGCTCGGAGTAGAGTGCTGTTCACAATCACAGTTCACAGCAAACTCAAACTCCTGGGCTCAAGTGATTCACTTGCCTCAGCCTCTGGAGTGGGACCACAGGTGCCTACCACAACACCTAGCTTTTTTTTTTTTTTTTAAAGATGGGGGGGGGTCTCACTCTCGCTCAGGCTGGTCTTGAACTCACAAGGCCAAGCCTCTACCTGCCTCAGCGTCCTAGAGTGCTAGGATTACAGAGGTGAGTCACCATGCCCAGCTCCCTTATGAGAATCTAATGCCTAATGATCTTATGTAAATGTAATGCACTTGAATCATCCTGAAACCATTTCCCTACCCCCTGCCTGTGGAAAATTTGTCTTCCATGAAACCAGTCCCTGGTGCCAAAAAGGCTCAGAACAGACCCCAGAATTGCCCTGCTGAGAGGGGAGGAAGCTGGCATGTTTATGCAGTGACTCATCTGTTGGGGTGGAGGATTGCCTCTGGGAGCCTTAAACCCTCAGCACCTCCAGATGCCCTGAGTGGAACAGACAAACCCCACCAGAGGAGAAGTAGGGAGCCATAGGCACACGAGGCAGGACCCCACCGCAGTGTGCTCAGGAGCGGACCCACCCAAGTTGCCTGTGAGCTCAAAGGAGAGCTGAAGCATCTGGGGTTAGACCATTAGCAGAATCTGCTGTAGTTGGGATTCAGCAAAGTAAAATTAGTTGATGAAGGAATTGAGGTAAAATACTCTGTAAATATTGTTGAATCTTAAAAACAGATTATTTTATAGAAAGGCTGGCTATAATGACAAACTTCTTTGTTGCTGTTGTTGTTTTTAAACTTCCAATCAATAAAATAGCCTGGAATGCGGGCAAATAGTCTATGTTTGTATGGGCAATGTATGGGCAAATAGTCTATGTTTGTTGAACATGTATCAGCCCCGTGTTGCCTAAGTTCTAAGGGATCTGGAACACTCTTGCAGGGCTCAACTATGGCTGGACTTCAAGCCCCTGAATTAAATGTGAAGTTAGGCACCAAATGGCAGTCGAAAATGGCATCCCATTCTGCATGGATCATGAGGAAGCACTTTAGTTCCTTTCTTAGCTAGCAATCCCTGCCCTGCCTGACAGGTGTTTGCCATTGAATGACCAGCAGGTCAGGCACACTCAGACAGGGCACACCCTAGCATAAGAGAACAAAAGCAATTTAATGTTACCCTCCAAAGTTTCCTCAGCATGGTGATCCCTACCTCAACCCTGGGAAGGGTTTTAGCAGCACCAGGGTGTCCCCACAAGAATGAAAAGCCAGGGACAGATAGCAAGGGAACAAAGCAGAGCAATATGCCAGGAGGGGACACACAGGCTGGCAAACCCTCCCAGCTCCCCTTCCAGGAGTCACAAAGACGACATGGAAATCCAAGAAAGGATGAATGAAAAACGAGCAAGAGAGAGACGACCCCACTGAAGAACACAATACCACTCATGAAACAGTCTGGCTAAAAAATTGAACCTGGGTCTGATCAGGACTCTAATTCTGATGTACAGGAGATGCAGGGGACAGAGGAGCATGATCCCACTAACTGCCACACAGGGGTGAATGCAAGATCCAGACTGTGGGAAACTGCAGAACAACCAACCTGGTTTCTTCAACAAATAAAGAGAAACCTATAGATTAAAAGAGACCTATGACAAAAGACGTATTAACTGGGCAGTGCCTGTGGCTCCGTGGGTAGGGCCCCAGCCCCATATAACAAGGGTGGCAGGTTCAAACCCAGCCCCAGCCAAACTGCAACAATAAAATAGCCAGGGTTCTGGCAGGTGCCTGTACTCCCAGCTACTCTGGAGGCTGAGGCAGAGAATTGCCTAAGCCCAGGAGTTGGAGGTTGCTGTGAGCTGTGACACCACAGCACTCTACCAAGGGTAGAGTGTACCCTTTCTACAAAAAAAAAAAAAGTCATATTAACTAATTGCAATGTGTGAATCATACATGTTACATATATGTGTGTGTATATATATATATATTTTTTTTTTATTTTTTTTTTTTTTGAGACAGAGACTCACTCTCTCACCCCGGGTAGCATGCCCTGGAGTCATTGTAGCTCACAGCAACCTCAAAATCATAGGCTCAAGAGATCCTCCTGCCTTAGCCTCCCAAGTAGCTGGGACTACAGGGTGCCCCCAACTCCCCACTTTAATACTTCATATGTGTCATTTAATTGTCACAACATAGCTTTGATTACTATTTCTGCTTTACAGATAAGGAACGTCATATTGTGAGAGGTTATGCTGAGTTGTGGCCCAGCTGGAACTCAAAGATACTGCATTAATTTGCTAGGGCTGCCATAACAAAGCATCACAGACTAAGTAACCTAAACAGCAGAAACCTGTTTTCTTACAGCTTTGGAGGTGAGAAGTGAGATCATGCTGTTGTCAGGCTGGGTCCTTCTGAGGCCTGAGGCGCGTCCAGGCAGCCTCTTCTCCCTTTGCCGCTCTCCTTCTCCAACCTCCTGTGTCCACATTTCCTCTTTTTATAGGGGTACAGGTCATACTGGATTAGGGCTCATCCTAAAGATCTCATTTTAACTTAATTACATCTTTAAAGACTTTAAAAATATAGTTATATTCTGAGGTACTAGGGTTCTAGAACATCAACATGTAATTTGGGGAGATGCAATTCAGTCCATGAACACCTGTGCAGCCTGATTCCAGAATGCACGCTCCTCACTCTCTTCACTAAATTGCCTCCCATGAAAGGGACGCTGGCCTGGGTAAAACACAGGAACACTGGGCTCACATTCTGAGGCCTGGAGTATGCCAAGTGTGGCCCCTCAAAGCACTATTGATATCTGTTAGAAGTCCACGGGTTACAGCTGAGGGGGTTCCCTGACAACTTGCAATCAGAATGAGAAGAAAGAAACAAGTGCTGGGTGCCTGATGGACAGTGTGGCTCTTTTGTGCCTGCCTCAGTCTTGGTAGGGTCACGGTCATGAAATCCTGAGGAACCTTCCCCTCTCTTTCTGGGAATCTTTATCTTGTCTTTCTCTGCCCTCGGCTCCCCAAACCTATAAACACCTTTCTTAAAAACCAAAGCAACTTTGTTCACCATGTGTTCCCACGTCCTCCTCCAGCGGCTGATTCTGGCTCTCCTTCACTTCTTAACCAAATGTTCTGAAGGATCCATCTGCATTCACTATCCTCATTTTCCTTCCTCCCATTCAATGCTTGACTTCTCATAGTAAATATCCATTCCCACCATGCTTCTCATCTCCTAATTTCTAAATACTCTAGTCACTTCTTAATCTTTCTCATGATTTTTTTGTCAAATTTGATCTATGCCTTCTAGAAACTCTCCTTCATTGATGCATTAGTTAGGATAGGCTAAGTTATGGGGCAGTAACAAATTAACTCCAAATCTCCCTGGCTTAACACAACCAAACTTGATGTGTTGCTCATACAAAACTGGATGCTCCAGGATTTTCCATGTGTGGTGACTAAAACTCAGGCTATTTCCATCTTGTGAGTTTGTCAAGTCAAAAACAGGCTTCTATGGTTGCTAAGACAGGGGACCTTATTGCTGAGGGGATCAAATGCCAGTTCTTACATGCTTCAGCCCAGAAGAGACACACATCCTTTCTACTTAGAGCATCTTAGACAGAATGGGTCACATGACCCTTCCTTCTACAGAGCAGTATGGCTCATGCCTGTTATCCAAGCACTGTGAAAAACCAAAGCAGGGGGATTACTTGAGGCCGGGGGTTCAAAACCAGCTTGAGCAAGAGCAAGACCTCATCTCTACAAAAGATAGAAATTGGGGGGGCGGGGGGTAGAACCTCAAGCTGTCCCCCTGGGTAGAGTGCCATGGCATTACAGCTCACAGCAACCTCCAACTCCTCAGCTCAAGCGATTCTCCTGCCTCCACCTCCCAAGTAGCTGGGACTACAGGTGCCTGCCACAACACCTGGCTATTTTTTGGTTGCAGCCATCATTGTTGTTTAGCAGGCCCAGGCTGGATTCGAACCTGCCAGCTCAGGTGTATGTGGCTGGCGCCTTAGACGCTTGAGCCACAGGCACTGAGCCAAAAGATTGAAAATTTAACCAGACATGGTGGTGTGCATCTATAGTCCCAGCTATTTGGGAAGCTGAGGAAGGAGAATCACTTGAGCCCAGGAGTCTGAGGTTGCTGTTATCTATGATGACACCACTACACTCTAGTCCTGGTGATAGAGTGAGACTGTCTCAAAAAAAAAAAAAAAAAAAAAATCATTGAATACCTACCACGTAACTATGTCCCCTAGACATACTATGTGCTAGTCATACAGAGATGAAGCCATAGCTTTTTCCCCAAGGGCTCGTAATGTGGTGAAGGTGGAGAAGTTAACAATTGCAACACAGACAGGTCAATATTTTGAAAGCCCGGAAGACAGGTATGCAAACTAGGAAGATCTTGATAAAAGGCAAATCCAGACATGCTTTCCATCAGCTTTGCATTCTTCCATGGTTCCCTAATATCTTTAGATGGTGTGCAGATTCCTCAGGCGATAAGCACAGACATCTTGGTCTTTGAGAGCTTCATCTCCACCTCAATTCTTATACACTCATGCTGCTGCTGCTTCACACAGGCTGATCCCTCAGCCCAGAAATATCTTTCTTCACACGTCCTCCTAATCTCACAGCAAAGATCACTTCTTTGTACAAGACTTTCCTAACCCATTCTGAGCTTCCTGTTGCCACAATATTTTTTTTTTTTTTTTTGGAGACAGAGTTTCACTTTGTCGCCCTCAGTAGGGTGCTGTGGCGTCACACAGCTCGCAGCAACCTCCAGCTCTTGGGCTTAGGCCATTCTCCTGCCTCAGCTTCCCGAGTAGCTGGGACTACAGGCGCCCGCCACAACACCCGGCTATTTTTTTGTTGCAGTTTGGCAGAGTGTGGGCTTGAACCCACCACCTTTGGTATATGGGGCCTGCACCCTACTCACTGAGCCACAGGCACCACCGCCCTGTTGCCACAATTTTATTACTATATTCTAATGGTCTGTCTTGGCAGAGGCAGCATCTTAATTCCTTGGAACCTCCTGTACTGGGTCAGGTACATCACAGAGTTGAGCAAATTGTTCAAGACTATGAAAGGTGATTGTTTGCCTGGACTTTGAACAATCTCTGAGGCCTTGTCTTCCAGCCTTATAAAAATGTTGATTTCCATTGTCTAAGCATCCTCTGCCTGGTGGCTGCCTGAGCCCTGGGCACTGTGCCCATTTCTGCAAGCCTGCTGGTACCGTCCGCGTGCTTGTCATGTGGCATAGTGATAGTATAATCTTCCTTTTACCTGCTTCTACCCAGTGTTCCTTCTCTATCACAGCACTGGGATGGGTAATTGTGTGTGTGTTACAAAGGGAGAGAGAACACACATGCCAAAGCACCAGACTGCCAGACTGACTTAAGCAAACAAAACAGAACTCCAGTGGTGGTGTTCAGCTTCCGTCCAGATACCCAATCCAACCTCTTCACTAGTTTCCACAAATAATCGTGCATACTAAACATTTTGTTAATTTAGTACATTTTACCAAAGAGGCATGCATGGCCAGAAAGGGGCCCTTGTGCAGCAGCCTTCTTCTTGCTGTTGTGTGTGGCTGCTCTCCATCTCCCCACCCTCCACCTCTCTGTTCCCCCCACACACTCCCGCACCCTCTCTTAGGAGCACTGCAATTCCTCTATTTGTCTCATGCAAAGCAGTTTAGCAAATACCATTTCTTCATGGAGAAGGCCTTTGGGACTTCACCTTCCACCCTAAATGTCATTTCAAAGTATTTCTTCTAATCAAGTAGAGAGCTCCCCCTCAGAGGGTTTGAGTAACCAACATTTTTTCCACCCCATTACTTGCAAGTCCTCAAGGTTTTGCCATTTGGCTGCGGATAAAGCTTGTCCCTCAAGCCCTGAACAAGAAGAGTTGACAATTAGAGCACAGGGCTTACTCACAGGAAACCATGCCTTGGGCAAGGAGCCAGTCCTAGTCATCACACTGAGTCACTACAGCGCCCAGAGCAGTGTCCAGCACTCACAGTGGATATTTGATACCATCTGTGGAATACAGAGCAGTTTGAGTGATTAACCAGCCTCTCTTACAAGATAGGCAAAAGAGGATGCACAATATTTTGAGAAAGGCAGGATTTAGGTGGGCCAGAGGCCAAGCGAAGTGTGGGTGAAGGGAGAGCAGCCCAGTGGATAGAGGGTTTGGTAGTTCTAAAAAATATGTCCTGCCCCCAATTTTTTTTTAAATTTTAAAAATTAAAATAAAAAAATATACCCATTTCTTTGTATTCAGCACCTTTGGTAATGACATATTTCTTTTGTATCCTTGTGCTATGGTCTGAATGTTTGTGCACCTACCAAAATTAACACACTAAAACTTAGGCCAGGCACAGTGGCTCATGTCTATAATCTTAGCATTCTGGGAGACTGAGGTGAGAGGTTTCTTGGAGGTAAGGAGTTTGAGACAAGCTTGAGCAAGAGCAAGATCTCATCTCTACCAAAAATAGAAAAAATTAGCTGAGCATGATGGCACACACCTATAGTACCAGCTACTTGGGAGGCTGAGGCAGGAGGATTGCTTGAGCCCAACTATTTGAGCTTGTAGTGAGCTGTGATGATGCCATTGCATTTGACCCAAGGTGACAGAGTGAGACTCTGTCTCAATAACAAAACAAAACAAAAACTTAAGCCCAGATGTGGTATTAAGAGCTGTTTGGGAGGTGATTAGATCATGAGGGCTCTGACATCATGAATGGAATTAATGCCTTTATAAAAGAGGCCTGGCAGAGTGTGTTTTCCCTTTCCTCCAGGTGAAAACATAACAAGAAAGTGCCATCTAAGAAGCAGAACATCTTCATTAGACACTGAATCTGCTGGCAACTTGACCTTGGATTTTCCAGCCTCCAGAACCGTGAGCAATAAATGTCTATTGTTTATAAATTACCTAGTCTAAGGTATTTCATTACAGAAGCTCAAAGAAACTAAAGCATTTTATTTTTTATTTTATTCTTTTTAGAAAGAATTCTTTTACATAAGTTATTTTAAGGAAACAAGATGTTCTGAACTGACCTAATCTAACTTGGCCTGTTAGAAACTGATAGCTCTTCAGATTAGTATCAGTAGATTCTGGTAGTTATGGGTGGTTTGGTAGCATACGTTTTCTACCTTGTAATCTCCACACCAGGTAAGGTCTTAGAGAAAATTCTGCCAAAGCTACAATGTTACTAGTCAGCAGGTAAACAAGCAGTCCTACCCCTAGTTATTGAGGCTTTTGAGAAGACCCATTCTCTGCCTTTGGTATTGCAAGTAACATGAGAATGACAAAGTAGACATGAGGACCAGCTGGCCTTTTGTAGGTTCAAATCACAGTCCCCCATGAAAGAAAAAGACTGGACTAAGAGAGCCCTAGACTTTCACATACCAAAAGTATAATCATTGAATTTTCTGGGTTCTTAGACAAGGTTGGAAAATTAAGTTTGCAACTCATCTCCACAGTCACCAGATAGCCAAGAGGAGTACTTGGCTAATGACATATTTTTTTTGTATCCTTGTGCTATGGTCTGAATGTTTGTGCACCTACCAAAATTAACACACTAAAACTTAGGCCAGGCACAGTGGCTCATGTCTATAATCTGAACATGGTTAATACACAGGTGAGGCTAAAGTCTGGCACCAGGTCAGTTGATAATTCAGAACTTTCCTATGCTTAAACATGAAATGACTTGGATTTGTTTTCATGCTGGAGACTGTTCTATTATCACTGGACTCACAAGAACTAATTTAAGCCTCCCTTTTATAACTCCCTATTTTAGAAGGGGCCATTTATTCTCCTGCCATCAGCACAAATGTAAAAATTAGGAACACATCCGATTGCACCTGTAGTTACCCACTTGCAGCCACAATTAGTCACAAGCACCCTCCAAAAATGGCAAAAGCCGCTAAGCATGCCTGCAATTAAGTAATTGTGGGCATCATTAGTTGCATCATTAGTCACATAAGTAAGTTTTATGGTCGCCATGGCTACCTCCTGCTACAAAATTACCCACCCAATATGGGAGCACTGGAACTGCAAACTGACCCCCCAATTTTGTGAAAACTGTATGCTTTTTTCCCAAACAAATGAATGGGGAATGTTTGCAAACTATTTATATCAAACCAAAAAAAAATGATCACCCTGAGTCCTGTGTGTTATTTGTCTCCCCATCCCCCTACCCCCAACCCCTGCTTTTTATTCTGTCATTTGGCTTATAACAATGCAAAACAAGCTATCTTTTTTCTGATAGAATAATTCACCTGTGATATATAAGTAACAATATAATCATTCAATTGTATATTCTGCCCAATAAAGAAGATTTATTCTATACCACAGTTATCATTTCCAATTGGAATATCTGCTACAAATTTTTAACTTGAGAGCTTTACTTCCTGTTAGAATTGAAATGTTTAGATCTTTTCCCAGAAGGTTTTAATCTGGAAGGGAAATGGGCCCGGAAATGGGTAGTTTCTTCTTGGAGAATGATGATTTGTGGTAATATCATTGAAGAATGTATTCTTAATGAATCACCAGCCTGAGAATGAAACATCATGTTCTTTTAAATCCCAAGAAATATATTCTTATATAATAGAGCAAAGCAGGATAGAGAGATTCATATTTTGATTTATATTTATTTCTATAATATGTTCAAGGAACCTGATATGACAACAGATTAATCACTGCTTACTGAGTAGCCTGTTTCAGATGTACCCATCCCAGAGATGAGTAGCTATACCCTATCAATTCCATTTAAGGGTTTAGAAAGTATGGAATAGATAGATGACTAATCACTCATAGTCTCTCAACTGTCTATTGGCCTCACTTACTGATTCTATCAGGTTTTCTGACCCTGGTAACCTTAGACCAAAAAAGGGAAATCTATCTCTAAACCAGTGCTGTCCAGTAGAATGTTCTGTGATAATGGGAATATTTTGTATATGTGCTGTCCAAAATGGTATTCTCTACCTATAGTTGGCTAGTGCACAATTGGAATGGGATTAGTATCTCTGAGGAACTAAATTTTTTATTTTATTTCATTGTAACATATTTATTTTGTTTTTGAGACAGACTTTCACTTTGTCACCCTGGGTAGAGTGCTGTAGCGTCACAGCTCACAGCAACCTCAAACTCCCAGGACTAAGCAATTCTCTTGCCTCAGCCTCCTGAGTAGCTGGGACTACAGGCACCTGCCTCACTGCCCAGCTATTTTTAGAGACGAGGTCTGTCTCTGGGTTGGGCTGGTCTCAACCTGTGAGCTCAGGCCATCCACCCACCTTGGCCTCTCAGAGTGCTAGGATTACAGGTGTGAGCTACCACATCCGGCCCTAATGGTAATTAACTTAAATTTTGATAACCACACCGTTGGCTGGCAGCTACTGTATTATACAAAACAGCTCTAAAACATATGGCTGCATCAAGAAAAAGAGGCCAACAGAGGCTCCAAATATGACCAAAAGTGTGATGAATGGATGGCAAAGCATTTAAATCCAAACTCACAGGCTGCAGTCTTGGCTTCACCAGTTACTAGCTATGTGATCTTAGCTAAAAACTTTCCCAAGTAGCATTTAAAGATATCATGAGTTGGTGTTAGGGTGGAGATTGAAAAGAAATCAGAGGCTTGGCGCCTGTGGCTCAAGCAGCTAAGGCACCAGCCACATACACCTGAGCTGGCAGGTTGGGATCCAGCCCAGGCCTGCCAAACAACAATGACGGCTGCAAGCAAAAAACAGCCAGGCGTTGTGGCCGGTGCCTGAAGTCCCAGCTACTTGGGAGGCGGTGGCAGGAGAATGGCTTGAGCCCAGGAATTGGAAGTTGCTGTGAGCTGTGACGCAACAGTACTCTACCCAGGGTGTCAGTTTGAGGTTCTGTCTAAAAAAAAAAAAAAAGAAAGAAAGAAAAGAAATCAGGGACAATCATGGAGGAGGAGGGAGGGGGAGACTGGAGAGAAATCAGAGAAGGAGCTTGTCTTCCTTATGCCTGGTGTCAATGCTCTGTACTATAGAGAACTATTCAGGAGAAAATACTGCAGGTTCTTCACGTTCAGATGTGATATTGCTTATACAACAGACCAGAGTATTTGCCACCAGCTGGTTCTGAGATATTGGTATCCTTTATCAATAGTGCTAAGAACAGACAATAGTTTGAGAGCAGAAAAACAGCTCAGAGCAATCTGAGCTAGGTGAGGCATGCAAAATTATCATGCTCAGAGAGACAGGAGTAAGGGACTTCCCCCTGTGCTCTACTCCAACCATGCCTGGGGCCATCGTTTAAAGGCATTTTTGTTCCTGACTAGCTGGCAAAGAATAATGTGTAGCCAATCTATAGCTTATGTCATTTTAATGTAAATTCCTGGTAAACAACTTAAGAACTGCCTTTTCTTTTCCCTTAAAAACCAACTTGTAATTGCTGCTAAATGAAGTGTATGTTCTGTGCAACTGGAATCTGTGCTCTCACATTGCAAAACTGAGGTTTGCACCAAATAAACTCCCTACTTAAAAGGTTTGCCATATTCTTCTTAGTAAAGTATCTCAAGAATGGAAGAAAAAGTATCCAATGTACTCAGCCCTACTATGAAACTAATTTATGGCTTTCATATGAAGGCTATAAACCAGTTATAACCTAAGAATATGGGGAAGGGGGAGAGGGAGGGGAGGGCAGGATGGGTGGAGGGAGGGTGATTGGTGGGATTACATCTGTGGTGCATCTTACAAGGGTATATGTGAAACTTAGTATATGTAGAACATACATGTCTTAACCCAATAACTAAGAAAATGCCAGGAAGACTATGTTAACCAGTGTGATGAAAATGTGTCAAACTATTTATAAAACCAGTGTATGGTGCCCCATGATCGCATTAATGTACACAGCTATGATTTAATTAAAAAAAAAAAAAAAAAGATTTCCCTGAGGGTGGCACCTGAAGCTCATTCAGTAGGGTGCCAGCCACATACACTGAGGCTGGCAGTTCGAACCCGACCCAGGCCAACTAAAACAATGACAACTGCAACAAAAAAATAGCCAGGACTGAGGCAAGAGAATCACCTAAGCCCAGGAGTTGGAGATTGCTGTGAGCTGTGATGCAACAGCACTCTACCGAGGGCAATAAAGTGAGACTCAGTCTCTAAAAAAAAAAAAAAAAATAGCCAGGTGTTGTGGCAGGCACCCGTAGTCCCAGCTACTTGGGAGGCTGAGGCAAGAGAATTGCTGAAGCCCAAGAATTTGAGGTTGCTGTGAGCTGTGATGCTACAGAACTCTACTGAGTACGACAAAGTGAGACCCTGTTTCAAAAAAAAAAAAAAGGTTTGCCTCAGTTTTCTCCTTTAGGTTGACAAGTTTTTCACAGATTAAATTTCTATTTGATTGAATGACAGATGTCCCAAAGATCTTGAGTGGCAGATGTCCCAAAGATCATTCACTCACACGGATAATTGCCTAGAAATCCAAACATATTCTGCTGGTTAGCTTTCTTTACTTCCTGCTCTTCCAGGCCAAAGCAAGAACTGGGCAGTAAGGTAGCTGTTATTTCTTTATTCATTCAATAATTATCAAAATATTGTGAATCAGGAATGGTACTTGGTGCTACAAGAGTCCACCAAGAAAGCTAGCTACAGGAATGTTATGAATAGAAAAAGTACTGGACTTAAGTGAGAATGGCTTTTATCAAAAAATCCCCAAACAATAGATGCTAGTGTGGATGCAGAGAGAAAGAAACACTTATACACTGTTGGTGGGACTGCAAACTAGTACAACCTCTATGGAAAGTCATATGGTAATTCCTCAAAGAATTAAAAGTAGTCCTGAGGGAGGATATCTGAGAAGGGTGAGGTCTAGAAGAACAGGTCTTCTCAAGGAGACCACAAGGAGACACTTGCAGGGTCCTCTCCATGGTGACTCGGCTCTTGGGAATTTGTAAACTTAACTTCCTGGAACTTGGAAATTTCTAAGTTCTGTGAAATCCTGTAGTTCTGTAGGAGCTGGAATAGCATCTCCTGATTGATTCAAACTGGCCAATGAGAAGGGTACCTGTGGGGTGGAACTTTTTGATTGTCCATAAAAAGGGAAAGACCAAGGGAGTCGGGGAGCGCAGCCATTTGTAATTCTTTTATGCTGTAAGCTCCCGCCTGGTGAATAAAGCCCTTCCTCTTATAAACGTGGTGTTTGGGTGCTCTTTCTCTCCACTGGGCCTTGTCTTCCTGCGACAGACCTACCATTTGATCCAGCAATACCACTATTGGGTATTTATCCAAAGGAAAAAACATTTTATCAAAAAGATATTTGTGCTAGAAATGTCTTCTAAGATATGTGTGAAGTTTTGGAAGAATGGAAAAACAAACACCACATGTACTCGCCACTGAAGTGGAAGTAATCAATGACCACTCATGTGCACATTTGGTAGAGAAACTCAAGGGGAAGCCAGCAGGTGGGAGGAGGCAGGAGGAGAAGGGTTAATTCACACCTAACAGATGCAATGCAGACCATTTGGATGAGGGGCACGCTTATAAGTTTGACTCGAACTGTATAAAACCAACTCATGTAGCCAAAACATTTGTACTCCTGGAATATGCTAAAATTAAAAAAAAAAAAAATTTTTTAAAGAAAAGGAAAAGCAAAAGTACTGGGCTTCCTGTCAGAAGACCTAAGTTCAAGTTACAATTTTGCCAGTAATTGTAAAACTGTGATTTGGAGACAAAGGCCTCATTTGGAAGATTTTTAAAATTCCCTTGAGTTGGAAAAATTTCTGATTTCACGAAAGGTTAGATCTCCATTACCATGACTGAGGCCTACTGCCTGACATTTGAGAACTAACCAGCAAGCAGAAAAAGACGCCTTCACCCTCAGAATTCAACATGAATGCCTCATCTGGGACTCAAGTTGAGAGGATCAAATTAAAGAGCCACAAAAGGATCTTTTCTTTAAATATAAAGTTGATTTTCTCCTTGGGAACAGCTTAGCACAAAAGAATCTCCAGGCTCTCAGGCACACCCCATACTATAGGGTGGGGTTCAGGTCTTCCAGTATGAGCAGGAATTTACCAGTTTAAGGGGTATGGGGAAGTACATTCCAGGCCTTTGATAGGCTAGAGGCAAAGCAGAACTGCAGCTGGGAGGCTGATAGCAGTAATACAGGCCTGGAGGAAATGTGGAGTGGCAGTAAGTTTTCCCCAGTCCGAACATTCTTGATCGCTTTCCTCTAGATTATTGCAACGAGCTTCCTTTGTGGTTTCCTTACATTCACAATAGCGATGTGTCCAGTATTTTCTAAAAGTTCAGCTACAGTGATATTTTAAACATGTTAATCTGACTATGCCATTCACTGGTAAAACCTTTCGGTGATTTTTTTTTTTAGTCCATTTAGTCTAAAGCAAACACACGCACAAAATTCCTGTCTTTATAAAATTTATAATATAAAAGCATTAATCAAATATACTAACTCATGTAGAATTTCAAGGAAGATCTGAAGAAGAGATGTGTGCCAAAATGTAGTGTCTTTCCTGGGCAACTATCAGAGAAATCTCCTCAGAAAAAGCAAAGTCTGAGCTGAGATCTAAGAGTAAGATTTAACTGGATAAAGAAGTGAAAGGAGTGTCACAGATAAATGGGAAACATGTTCAAAGGGCCCTCTGGCAGGAGAGAACAGGCTGAAAGAATAACAGTGTGACCAAGTTCATTAGGGAAATGTGTTTCAGGAGGCAGAGAGGTAGGGAGGCTGTGTTGACCATGATAAGCAATTGTGACTTTATCCAAAGTAATTGGAAGATACTGAAAGGTTTTTCTTAATATAAGATTTTTTTTTTTTTTTTTTTTTTTTTTTTTGTAAGAGACAGAGTCTTGCTTTGGTCCTCGGTAGAGTGCTGTGGTGTCACAGCGCACAGCAACCTCCAGCTCCTGAGCTTAGGCAATTCTCCTGCCTCAGAATCCCGAACAGCTAGGACCACAGGTACCCACCACAATGCCTAGCTATTTTTTTGTTGCAGTTTGGCTGGAACTGGGTTCGAACCCGCCACCCTCGGTATATGGGGCCGGCACCCTACTCACTGAACCCCGGGCACCGCCCAATATAAGATTCTTAATTGGCAGTTTTTATTCTTTCAGCACTTCAAATATTTTATTCCATTGCCTACTGGCATCCATTGGTTTCAATGAAAAATAGCTGTTAATCTTATGGGGCATTCTTGTATGTGATGATAATTTTTTCTCTTGCTGCTTTCAGAATTTTGTCTTTGAAATTTTCTCTTTCAGCATTTTTATTGTGATTGTTAGGTAGACAGCCCAGGGATTCTGACTCTTACAAGGACAAAGGTAGGTACCCTGCCTGGTGCCTCAGCAATTGCTCACCCAGGAAGATGCAAAAGGGCAGGCACCCCATTTTGGTGCTGACCCACCCTTAATACTGCCCTGAGCCTTTGCCATACCTGGGAGAAGAAGGAATACCCTGCCAAGTGGACCTGGCAGTCCAGGCACAATAACATTTGGAAAGTGACCTAGAGGAACTTGGGGCTAATTATCATGTCATTAGCTGTCCATTAAAGTGGTTCAATAGTGAACTACAAAAAGGACCCAATGCAGATACTAAAAAATGAGGCCCCAGACCATATCCGGAGCCTCTTGTTATGAAAGGGGGCCCATTCATCATCTGTGGTAGACTGAAGTTCCTCTTGCTCTATAAATCTATATTGCTCTCCCCCAATATACTTCATTTCATGCCTACCTTACTTTCAATGTATCTGGTCATTCTTTGGCCAAGAGCCACACCAAGAACTGAGAACACAATCACCAGCTTGACTTGATGTGTTTGGGTGTGGATCTCTTTGTATTTGTCCTATTTTGAGGCCATTAAGTTTTTTGGATTATATATAGATTGACCCTCTGTATTTTTCCTTCATTATTTTTTCTTTCTGTTCTTTAGCCATATAATCTTTAAGTTTTCTGATTCTTTTTACTGTCACTCCAGATCTACTGTTAAACCTTCCTAAATTCTAATTTTAGTTATTGTACTTTTCCAATCCAGAATTCAAATTTCCATTTAGTCATTTTATATAACTTCTACCTCTTTACTAATATTCTCTATTTGATGACATATTGTCATTACACTTTTATTTCATTAAATCTGATTTTCTTTAGTCCTTTGAACATACTTACAGTGCCTTCCTTGAACATTTTGTCCATTGACTCTGACATCTGGGCCAGCCTTCTCAAGGCAATTTCTTTGGCGTGCTTCATTTTTGTTTATGGCTCACACTTTCCTGTTTCTTTGTATGTCTTTGTATGTCTTTGCATGGCATTTTAGGTAATAAATTGGAGCAATTCCAGACATTGATTGCCTCTACCCTACACCAGAGCTTATTTTTATTGTTTGCTTACATTTATCTATTTAATGACTTTCCTTAACTATTTTAATAAAGTCTATTTCTCTCACAGGGTGAGGACAGATGTTGCTCCTAAGAGGACATACACAACCTTAAAGATGTCCAGTCACCATAGGATGACAGTAGTTTTAGCAATGCTCTCGTTATCTCCTTCCCATATCTCTCTGTTAAGCTGCCTGCTGTTGTTAGACCCCACTAATTGCCAACTGATTGCTTTATTATTTTTATTATTTAAGACAATGCCTTGGGACATAAATTGCTGCACAATCTGATCCAATTGAATTTCATCCCCAAGGTAGTTTCTGATCCCACTCTTTGAGGTTTGACCCCCAAGAAGGTTCTTCTTAGCTATCTCTTTCTCTGGTTCTCTTTGGTGAATCAGCTGTCCTACAGTTTAGATTCTTGCTCCCATGAGCTACTATCTCCTCTTAACTGCTTATCACAAAAATCTCCATTGTTTTTGATAGAAGTATTGCTTCTCGGCCTTTTGGCTAAGATCAAGTGTTTTTGATAGAAGTTTTAGACCTGAACTTTCCCACACCGCATAAATAAAGTCAGTTCCCTTGGGAAGACCTACAGAACTCTCTCTCCTTTTTATTTTTTTAGACAGAGTCTCACTTTGTTGGCCCTCAGTAGAGTGCTGTGCCATCATAGCTCACAGCAATCTGAAACTCTTGGGTTCAAGCAATCCTCTTACCTCAGCCTCCCAAGTACAGAGTAGCTGGGACTACAGGCACCTGCCACAAGTTCCAGCTATTTTTATTTATTTATTTTTTAGAGACAGAGTCTCACTTGGTTGCCTTCGGTAGAATGCTGTAACATCACAGCTCACAGCAACCTCCAGCTCTTGGGCTTAGGCGATTCTCTTGTCTCAGCCTCCTGAGTAGCTGGGACTAAAAGGTGCCTACCACAACACCTGGCTATTTTTTGTTGCAGTTTGGTCGGGGTCAGATTTGAACCCACCACCCTTGGTATATGGAGCTGGCACCCTACTCACTGAGGCACAGGCACCACCCACCAGCTGTTTTTAGAGACAGGGTCTCGCTCTTGCTCAGCCTGGTCTCAAACTCTTGAGCTCAAGTGATCTGCATGCCTTGGCCTAGAATTCTCTATTCTTGTGGACTTCCTCTTCTCAAAGACAAAAACCTTTGATTCACTCATCTGATGGTGAGGACAGGGATAGTGGCCTGCTTCTCTTGGACTGACACCCTGCTTTATAAACAAGGTACAACATGGGAGTGGTAGTCTCTGGTCTTGTCTTGCCTCTACTGGCATGAAACTTCCACTCCACAAGCAAGCTGGAGCAAGGACTATTGGGACCACAGTCCTCTTGGGCTGCCATGATTAGAATAGAGCATATACCTATGAATGAAAGCTGGGTCAAGGAAGGGAGCCACTAACTTCTCAGCCATGTTGACCAGGAATTTAGCCTCTGAAATTCAGAGCCAACGAGACATGCTAGTGTCCTACCCTATCTAAGGTGGTACTATATCTCTTGACTGGGAGTAGATAGGACAGGAGCTCCATTTTCCTGTTATGTTTAACCATACTGGAGCTTCTGTCATCAAGCTGAGCTGGGAAGGGAGGAGGGAGAGAATGAGTTGTGGCAAAGACTCTTGCTGTTCATACCAAGATCTAATACAGGGGTGGCGAACATGCGGCTCTCGAGCCACATGCGGCTCCCGGCCAAAATGAATGCGGCTCTTTGCCTCTTATCATTATTTTGTATACTGTGGCTCTTTGCCAAGTTTGGATTTTGTTATGCTGCTTCTGAGGAGGGAC
>CAUYPK010145765.1:0-39811 GCA_963574355.1 Loris lydekkerianus
GATACACGAATGGATTAATAAATTGTGGTATATGTACACCATGGAATATTATGCAGCCTTAAAGAAAGATGGAGACTTTACCTCTTTTATGTTTACATGGATGGAACTGGAAAATATTCTTCTTAGTAAAGTATCTCAAGAATGGCTGCCTGGTTTTGTTTTCCAAGTCAAGCGACAGCCACTAGCAGAGCAAGGCCTGCTTAAGTCTCTATCCAGCCTGTGGTCACAGAAGCTGGTGGCACCGTATACATACTCAGCACAGCTGACAGGGATCCAGGAGGTCTTCATAGAATGAGAACTCAAAAACGCAGCGGCCACTCCTCATCTATAGACTGCACCCGACCTAGGTGGGAACCCGCGGGAGGGAACGTGGGCAAAGCTGGCTGGAGGACCTGAGCCCACCTGCCTTCAGCTAGGCACCATCCCAGGCCTCACTGAGAAGAACCAGAGCGAGAACCTGGGGCTGGCCCCTGCCGCACCAGAGTCCCACTGGTCAGGCTCCCAGAGCATCTACTGTGTGCCTCCCCCTGCCTAACCCATGAGGCAGGAGCTGGAGCCAGGGGACTGTGCCGTCCTGGTTCTCAGGAGTCCCCCGACCTGTCCCTCCAGCGTCCTTCTGCCCAGCCCAGAGAAAGGAAGCACAATCCACTCACACAAAAGCATTGGAGGACTCAGTGGGAATTGCGTTCTGCTGCTGGAACGAACTAGAGGGGGCTTAAATAAGTCATGGTTTATCATTTTCTCAGACCAGAGTTATCAGTAGACCAGTCAGGCAAGTTAGGAGCGGCCTAGAGTGAGGAGCTAAGCCTGCGGGAATTCTGTCATGAGCACGGAGGAGGGACGCTGCTGAGGCTTGCAGCCCTTCTCACAGTGACCCTGCACTAAGGGGGCTCTGAGTCCTGTTTTCCAATGAGGAAACCGAGGCACAGTGAGGTGAAGTGACTATGGCGCCTGGTGACCCCTGGGAAGAGCCCTGCTACCCACTTCTGTCTGGGTGGGAGGAGGAGCAGAGATCTCCTGGCTAGAAGAGGAATATGTGGGATACCAGTGGCTCTCCGGGCTTGGCTGGGCCTGGGGCAGGACTCCCAGCTAAGGAGCTGCTGAGTGAAAGGGAGGCAGGGCTCCAGCCTGTGAGGCCACCTCCACCCCTCTGTGGGTGTGACCCAGACAGGGTCAGTCAGGCTCCCCAGGGGCAAGGCAGGGACGGGGAACCTGGTCAGCAGTGGTCTGTATCCACCCTCTTTGGGTCAACCCTGTTCCAACCCAGCTCTGCCCCCACCCACTCCTGCCCTGCTTAGAGCCCCCTGGCAGTCCCCCTTGATGTCCCCAAACTGGGCTTCCCAAAAGGCCTCCAGGTAGGTGCCGGCGCATCTGAGACCTCCCATTGGCCTTTCCTTGGAAACTCCGCCCTGTATTTTGAGGGTCTTTCCTCCTCTGCGAGTATTCAAATGTCCTTTCTTTTATAAATTGGGGGTCGAAGGAGCTGATTTTTTTCTTTTAATAAGCTCCTCTGGGAAAATAAAAGGCGGCAGCCTAGTGTGTGATTCTAAATGGAAAGAGTTGGACCGTGAAGTCTCAAAGCCTAGGGACAGGGTCCCCTCTCCCGCCCTGTAGTCCTACACATGTGGCAGGTGCCTGTGGAGCAGGAAGACAGCAAGGGACAACAGAAGACCAGGATCATCCCTAGGCCCAGGGAGCTGCTCACTGTCCATAAAGTCTCAACTTCATGCACCCCACTTGCACCGAAGAGGAAGGCTTCCAAAATTTAGCCCTCCCTGGGGCAACATGACTCACTGGGCAACGGCACTGGGGGATGTCCTATTTCTAGGGCTGGGCTGGAACAGAACCTGAGCTATTCTAGCCAGGGCCCCCTTATCTCAGGATGTTGCATTTCCAGCACATTCTAAGGTTATACTTGAGAACTACCAGGGAGGAAGGAGGGTAGGGAGATTGGGTTGATCCAAGGCCACCCAGAGAGGGGTCCTGCAATGCACTGCGCCCTTCACAATGCCAGGTCACAGCTGTCAGCCCCTCTGCCTCCACCACCTTCCTGGGAAACTCTAATCTTTAAGACTGAGCTCAGTTATCGCCCCCTTCAGGAAGCCTTCCTGGTACTCCCTGCTGACTTAGACACTCTTCTGGGCTCTCCCCTGGCCAGCCCCTGTGGTCTCTCCTCTCTCTGCCCTCTCCTCACTATGCTGTAAAGGTCTTTCCTTCTGTAGATTGTGAGCTTCCCAGACTGCAGAAAATATGTCCTGCTCTGTGTCCTCAGCCCAAGGCCTGGCTTGTCAATGACCAGAGTGGAAGGTCAGGACCAGAGCAATATCAAGGGTGCGTGTGGGCTCCAGAGAATGGACCAGGAGCTGTTCAAGTCACCCTGCTGTGACTTGGGGGTTAGGGACAGGATTTTGGCAGTGAGGAGGGCTGAGCGTAGGACAAAGGGCTCTGCTGCTCACCCTCATGCTGACCACGTCCCTTGTGCAGCCCTGGTCAGTCCCCCTCTCACCAGCCTGATCAGATGGGGTCTGTTCAACCCCCCACACAAGTGCTTTCTGCCTTGCACTTCCTATTTTATTTTTAACTAATGCAGCCTGGCATCTTATTTTCCTTCATTACTTGGTAATTGTGCTCAGGGCGGAAACCTCCAGTGAATTTTTGACCATAATCATGGGCAGGCCTGTTTTTCAATCATGAGGTTGATGATTAGCCCACTAACTCCTCTCCACAGACCATCTCCTTGGGGCCCCAGACTAATTACTGCAAGATGTGCTAAGTAAAGTTCACAATGTCAGGGAATTTGGGGGAAATCTTACCAGCTCTGAAATTACTGAATGTCCAATGCTTTCAGAAGATGCAATTAGCCGTGGCTGGGAGGAGAAATTGTTGGAGAACGAGTCCTTAGGAGTTGTGCCTACCACCCCGCCCTACCTGTGCCCGCCCCACACGTGAGGTAGATGGTACCAAGCTGCCAATTAAATGATGCTAGTGAGGTTTGTAAGGTTCAAGCTTCCCTGTTTCCTTATTTCTATGGGGCCACTGTCCTCTGTCAAGGTCCTCGGTCCAGCCCTGGGTCTGCACACACCTCCCGGTCACTCCAGGAGCATCTGCAACAAGGCTGTCCCATGCTTAGTGCACAACACACTTTCAGAGGCTGAGCTGCCTTCAGTCCCATGTGGGGCTGGGACGCAAGGGACGATCAGATCTGCTTTTGCCTCAGGAATCCGTGGAGCCAGAACTGAAGCCTTTTCACCTGGGGCAGAGGGAGAGGTCCTTGCGTGCCTCAAATGCAGGCAGAGTTGGGAGGGTGCATACCTGGCGCAGACCGTTCTAAGCAGCCAGTGCATTAATGCCATCGGACCCTCAAAGGGTTCAGACCAGAAGAGGTCAGGAGTGGCTGATCTAACAAAGGGGCCACTTAGTGAACAGGTGAGCGTCCAACATGATTGGGGCTGCTGCTAGTGGTGCTCTGGGACCTGGGGTGGCCCAGAAGAGCAGCCTTTGACCCTGTGGAGTAAAGAGGGAAGGGGGCGGAGGAGGAGGGTTGAGGTTTGCAGGCAGTGACCCCTGTGATAGCGTGACTTGGTGCTGTGGGCGTTCAGATGTGTGGTTTCATTCATTCACTCAGGCTGGTGGTTGGCAGCGTTTCTAGGTGTTATCCCACCTGCACATGTGGTCACACGTGGACCCGAGAAGGGGGCTGTGCCGCCATCTGGTACCCTAGAACCAATCAGGATGGCCTGTACCTCCACGGAGCGCGGTGCCCACACATCGGAACGGGCGCTCACTTGCCTGCTACTTGGGTTGTGGGAAACACAGACACACACAGGGTACGTGACAGTCCTTACCCAAGGACTCCCAGATTGTGGGAACCAGGACCTCAGCGCTTTGAAAGGAACGTGGTGTGGAGCTGGTGCTTCTCAGCATTCTCTAGGGCACTGATGAAGCTACAACTTGGAGGTCAGGGAAATCCAAGGAGCTTGGGCCGAGGAGATGGACGGACCAGCTTCACGTCCCAACTGAGATGAGGGGAGGTGGGCAGTTGTGGGACCTCCCAGTAGTTGGTTCCTCCCACCCTATCAGGCCTTAGGGAAGCCAGCTGTGCAGCCCCCCAGGAGTGTGGGCGCCGTGCCCGCCCAGGAGGTGCTCGGCCTCTGCTTTGCCATCCATCCTCATGATGCATCCATTCTTGTGAACACCTGGGGCAGAAACATACCCACTGCACCTGCCGCCGGGGCCCCCGGAAGGTGAGCCCTGTGACACTCGCGTTTTTATCCACTGTCCAGCATGTCAGGGTCCATTTCTCTGTGGTTACAAGCTGAAAGCGGCAGTTACACCTTTCGATGATCAGGGAAAATTTAAAGGTTGAAAAAAGTGGATAATATTCCTTCACGACACAGAGCATGACAGGAAATTCAATTTCGGTGTCTGTACACCGAGTCTTCCTGGCACACGGCCCCGCCGCTCGCTAGTTTACACGTTACCTCAGGCCGCCTTGGCGCTGTTGGAACAGAGGCCACCCGGCCTGCAAAGCTACAGGGTTTTTCTCTAGGGGGAGGGCTTGGGGGAGGGGGGTGGCCCCACACTGTGCCGGGCTCCGGGCTCTGCTCTGGGCCCTGCCTTTCATTTGATGCATCGGGGAACACGGTGTGACAGAAGAGGACACAGGGAGGGGACACGGCAGGTCTGCACGCGCTCCCTGGGCAGGGGAGGGGCCGAGGGCCGACAGACCAGAGCTCAGGAGCTGCTGCAGGTCGAGTAGAGTGTCACCAGCCAGGATGTTGGAGTGTTGTCCTGAAAACAGTGAGATCACCCAGACAGGGCACAACAGGAGGCCCAGACGATTTTAGAGGCCACATGGGTGGAGGAAGGTGGCTGGGTCTGGAGAGGAGGACAGAGCATGGAGCCAGCATGGGGCAGCTGGCCCAGGTGGCTCTAGGACACCCTGGGCACCTAGGCTGTGCCCTCAGCTGCCTGCTCCTCCATCCACGGCTGGGGGTGGGTCTGGTAATTTTCATCTCCTCAAGGGAATGCTACTGCCTGAGTCATTACCAGTGTCCCCAGTGGGCCACTACATGGCCCCTCAGGAGCTTCTGCCTAAACCCTGAGCACCAGCCTGCCCTGCCGCCTGCCTGCCCCCTGTGAGGCAGTCCCATGTTCCTGCCTCCACTCCCTTCCAAGGGCCTGGTGCGCAGGCAGGAGGCACAGCAGTGAGAACCCTCCAGTTGCCATAGCAAAGTCCAGCCTGCCCAGCACTTGCTTGTGAGTCCAACATACCCTTTAGTCCCAGCTCCAGGCACCCTCTGGACAAGGGAGATGCTAGCTAAGGCCTGGCATGTAGCTTGCCGCTCCTGTGGCTCCACCTTAGGAGGGGGCTGTGGGAGGGAGGAAAGGAGAAGAGAGGAGGGCCTTGGACATGGCCAGCAGCACAGTCTGACGTCACCTAGCCACAGGCTCCCTCTCTGCCTCTTCCTTTGGTCCCACCAGTATCTCAGGGCCCCAGACCTGTAAGCCGTGGCTGCCAGCAGGTCTCTGAAGGGAGCGCCAGGACATCCTAGGCCGGGTCTGCTGCCTCAGACAGAGGTCTTCCTGGTTCCCAGCGAGAAATTAAAGTATATTTACTGACACTCTACCTCTGCACAGACAAAAATGCAAGGGGACCTCAGTGAGTGTCCAAATGACCCAATGATAGACAGAATAGTGGGCAGGAACAAGGAGAGAGGCAGCAGGCGCTGTGCAGTGGGCTCCACGCAGGCCCAGTGATTCTCCTGTGCTGGTCCTTAGAGCATCTGGTGGCCTGAGCTTCAGGAAGCCACCAGCGTGCAGGGATCCAGCTGAGAAAGCTGGAAGCAGCAGGGCAGCCCAGGCCCCCTCCCCACAGCGGCAGTAAGCATCCACTCACTGGAGTGAAATGAGTCATGTCCAGCAACTAAAGGACACTCTGGCACCTGTGTGAGGATAACTCCAGGGTTAGCTTAGGAGAAGGGGGTTCATTTGAAGACTGGCATCGTTTGCCAGGAGTGACGCCGGTAATTTCTACTGGTGAAAGTGGCTCCAGCTCTGGAGAACTGGGCCCCTCTGATTCCATACCCGTTCACTGATTTCTGGTGAAGCTGTTACTCAGTGCCTAGTTGTGAGGCCCTGGCTGGCTGGCTTAGGCCCTGCTGTCTGTGACTTGCAATTCACTCATCCACCAATCCACCATCCATCCGCTATCCACCATGCACTCACCCACCCATCCACTCACCAATCCCTCCATCCATTTATCCACCAAATCACCACCCATCCGTCCATACACCCATCTGTCCACCTACCCATCCATCCACCCACCCATCCACTCACCAATCCCTCCATCCATTTATCCACCCATTCACCACCCATCCGTCCATACACCCATCTGTCCACCTACCCAACCATCCACCCACCCATCCACTCACCAATCCCTCCATCCGTTTATCCACCCATTCACCACCCATCCGTCCATACACCCATCTGTCCGCATACCCACCCATCCACCCACCCATCCACTCACCAATCCCTCCATCCATTTATCCACCCATTCACCACCCATCCGTCCATACACCCATCTGTCCACCTACCCATCCATCCACCCACCCATCCACTCACCAATCCCTCCATCCATTTATCCACCCATTTACCACCCGTCCATTCATACACCCCTCCATTCACCCACCCATTCGTCCATCTACCCACCCATTCACCCATCCATCCTTCTATCCATCCATCGATCCATCTATTGATCCACTCACCCTCCCATCCATTCTTTTATTTATGGATCCATCCTCCATCTACCCATCAGGGGCAGGGAACCTGCAGCCTTCTATTTTAATAAAGCCCTTTTTTTGTATTAATACATTTTTTTGTTTTCTTTTATATTTTTATTTCTAAGGCATATCTAGTTTTGTTGTATAAAACTTGGATTCAATCAAAAGACCACACTTAAGGATCTAGTAGGCCACAGATTCCTCACCCTCTTCTCATCTGTTCGTCCATCTTCTCATCCATCCATCCATCCTTCATCCACACACCCTCCTCCACTCCATGCCAATTTATCAGAGATTCACCTGGCACCACCGTAGGATCCATGTGGATCCAGGGATACAACAGTGAACAGTGAATACAAGAGAGACAAGGACCCACCCATCTGGATCTTCAGCTTAAAGTGAGAGCCACCACATGCCCTTGGGCAGGCTATGAATTGCACAGGCGCACTTGGCAGAGGACAGACAGGGCTGTGTCCCAGAGCAGACTATGTTGGGCTGGAGAAAGGGAACCCTTTTCCTGGTATAAAGGGATAAACCATTTCCCGAAATGTGCCTGGGAGGCTACTTCTACCCAAGGCACCTTCCCAAGTGGAGGTACAGTCGTGGATTGGGTGAGCAGCGGCCATTTGGCACCCTGGGGCAGTCTGTAAGGGAGGCAGCTGTGCAACTGTGCCCCAGGCCCTCCTCTGGGCAGCCAGGTCAGGCCCTCCTCTGGGCGGCCAGGTCAGGCCTTCCTCTGGGCAGCCAGGTGTCTTGTGGATGCTCCCTGATTTTGTACCTACCAAAATCACTTCCTTCCACAGTTACTTTCCCAGACTTGACTTTCCCCCTTGTAAAGTTTATCACATGTTGAAGACAGTAAAGGGCTGCTGCTGGCCCCATGGCTGACTGGAGGTGACCGACAGGCTCTGAATATGCTTCAGAGGCTCATGTCCTTCATAAGGTTGCCAGATTAAACAACAACAAAAACACATTTTGCAAGACATACAATTAATTTGAATTGCATATGATCAACAAATTATTTTTATCACATGACCCCAATATGCATGTATTGCATACTTACACAACAACGAGTAATGTTTGGGACATGCTTGTACTCAAAAGTTATTCATTTATTGCAAATTCCAATGTAACTGGTTATCCTATATTTCCTGGCACCCTAACTGCGAAGGGACTCCAGCCTCTAGGACAAGCTTCCAGGATGAAGTGGAGCCTCCTTGGTGCCAAAACCACTGTGGCTGGAGTCATCTCACTGGACTTGACAATCACAATCCCTTCATCTGGAGGCTTCATTTGCCCTCCCTGTCCAGGATGAGAGAGATGCCCCCTCTGAGTGTCCCTATGCACACGCACACACATACATGCACACACGCACACATGTCCACACATGGATACACTTGCACACACATCTGCACATGCACACACATGCATGCAAATCCACATATGTGCACACACCCTCCAGAGCCCGAGCCTCCAGACTTCCCACCATCCTAGTGAGGCCATCGTGTCCTTGTCAGAATCCCCTCCAAGGCCAACTCCCCCCATGGGGACCCACACAGACCAGGTCCTCAGGAGCCCCAATCTCTGTGCGTTGGTTGGGTCACACCAGGCCCAAAGTGAATGCAATAAAGTGGCCTCCACTCTGGCTGGAAGTGTTTTCTGCCTAATTTAAAAAATACATTGTAATAGAAATCACAAAACAGAACCACTTGGCTATGACAGAGACATGCTTTATACTCATAACTTAAAGAGCTTGTTTTAAAACTGACTGTAAAACCATTTAATTACTTGGTTTTAAAACCAACCATGTGGGAATTATGTTCCCTCGATGTACATTGTGGAGGTGATTTCTGGTAAAGAGAACTCTGTAATGGTACGTGTTGTTCCAGGCTCCCCGGGGCTGCCTGACTTTTACACAGCCCACGTGGTCCCTGATCGGCCCTTGTGGTCTTTCTGAGCCTGGCAGAGCCCCAGCAGGTGGGTGATCGGTCACCCCCCTCCCCACATCAAAGGTGAGGAGCCTAGGGCCCAGAAACATGAATCTCATGGTGCCTCACCCAGGGCTAGTCAGGAGTGAGGCCAGGACAACAGTTGTGAGCACTGTGCATACCAACGCTGCAGTCTCCTGCCCACCGCCACCCACCCTCCATCCAAGTGCCACTGATCCATATATTAATTCACTGACTGGCTCATTGTCAGTAAACCTCCCCTCCCATTCCCCCATCCATTCATACCTGTGTGCATACTCTCAACTCACTCAATTACTCATTCACGCACCCATTCCTGTACAATCAATCTATCTAGTGTTCATCTAACCATTGATTTTTCATCAATATATCTATCCAGCTACTTGTAGATACATACACCTTCCCATCCTTCCATCCGTCCACCCACCCACCCATCCAACAAGACTTTATCAAGCTTGCCCTACGTCTACTCATGGGCATGTGGGTTGTGACTAGAACACAATTTCTGTCCTCGGCCTGCTGATTCCCTTAAACCACTGTCCTGAGGAAGAGTAAGTTTTAAAGGGGAGGTGTGTGCAGACTGCTGTGGAACCGGGACGGGAGATTGGGCACCAGCACGGAGTGTTTCCTAGTGGAGGAGATATGTGAGGTGGCCTGTCAAGGACGTGTAGGAGTTGGCCATGTGGAAGAAAGAAAGGACATTTTAAGCAGCACTTTTAGTTTTGAAGTTCAAGATCTGAAGTCACAAATTGCCAGCACCAGTGGATCCTCCAAGCATGTGATGTTTTTAGTTGGCAGTTATGAGAACATAATCTTTTCTGTGAAGCGGTGTCTTTGATGTGAGCCCAAGTTCTGCACATGTGCTGTATGTCTCTGGGCAAGGTGGTTAACCTTTCTGGGCTCCATGAAGCTGCCTTATCTAGGGTCAGTTGTGAGGAGATGAGATTCATGCACACTCAGCGCCTGGCAAATAGATACCTATTCATAAGTAGCAGCTTCCCTTTAAGTGAGTGTCAGTTGACAACAGCCAAGTGTGGCTGATGCACTCAGCACAGGGCTGATGGCGAAGGTCCCAGTTTGGGGAATCCCAATATTTTCTTCTACCCGGGCCAGGCTCTTGGGGGCGTTTTTTGGGGAAATCTTATCCAGTAAATCCAAAAGTGGGTGTGTCCTTCCGAAAGTCTGGGAGCATGGCCTCCTGGGCGTTTCCCTCAGAATGGCCCAGGAGCTCTGGCAGTAAAACTTCACTCCAATCTGGTCACCTCCTCAGCCCACATGCGGGGACACTAGGGGCAACTCCACATGGGGAGGGTCTCCCATCCTGGTGTCAGTATTGAGCAGCCAGAGGTCCCAGCTCAGCTTCCATGTCCTGTGGGCCCTCCTCGGAGGCTAGTGTCCCCATGGAGGCCGGACTGTGCGATGCGCCTTCCCCGTCCCAGTCCTCATGCAGGAGCCACCATGGGTTTCTCTGCCTTCTACCCCCAAGGGTTCCAGAGGCTCTGCCACAAGCAAATGTGAGGCCTATGCTCATGTGTTGTAATGCCCAGGGTGGACGGCTGCTTCGGGAGCGCACGTGTGCACACCTGGACAGGTGTCTGTGGGCCTGGGTTGAGACATCAGGGTGTGCTGCGTGAGAAAGACGGTCTTGAGACACATCCTGTCAGCCCCCACTCTGCCCCGTCCCCAGGCACTAGGTTCCTCCATCTCGAGAAACACAGCAGCACCCCATTTTCCTCCTCCTTGTCTGGCCCGGGCCCACTGGGCACTTACCCCACCCCTGGCACCTATTTTGCTGCTGAAGATTTTAACCCTGTCAGAGAACAAGAAGGGACTACCTGGTTTTCCAGACCAGCCCCATGGCCTCTCCCACAGTATTTGATATTTTGTTTGGTCTTAAATACAGAGACACAGTTGGACCCTGCTGAGAGTAAAGTGTCTTGCTTTGCTGCACAGACAGGGCCCTGTGTGTAGAAGCTCATCTATGACTCTCTTTTAGCCTTTGGGGGACCCGGGTGACATCATTCCTTCTTGCAGCCCATGATGTGGGATCTACCCAGCCGTGGGCCAGACCCTGAGGATACCGAGACTCGGGCCTTTGCCCCCACATCCACTGGGCATTGTCTGGACCACTTCGGGAGGGCATGACTCCCAGCAAAGGGCTCCCGTCAGCAGAAGCAATTTTCTGGGAAAGGGGGCAGCTGAGTTGTCAGCAGCGAGCATGGACAGTTGGGGGGTCTGGGAGTCTGGAGTGGCTACAGTGCCAGGTTGGAAGCTGATGCTGTCATCAAGGTAGTGGGCGTTTGTTACTCAGTGCCCAAGACAAAGCGAGTGTGTGTTCTCCCCAGGGGGTGGCCTGTAGATCAGCAGGACAGGAGCTCTTTGCTCTCTCCATGTGGGCTAGAAGCTGAAGTATAGACCTGGGGGTTAGTACACAGAGGACCAGAGCCGAGGGTCCCTGTGGTAGGGTTCTCTCCCCTGGTCATCATCTCTCCCCTGGGTAGGTGGGCAATCTCCACAGTTCTCCTGCTCCTTTGGCCGCAGGTTAGCCCTGAGTACCCCCATAGCTCCTGAGAGGTCCCTGCAACTGCTCCTGTCCTGCCTTCCCTCTGCCAGCGTCCATCCATCACCAAGACACGCTGGGCAGCAGGGGCTGGGTGAGATGGGCCCTGAGACCCACAGCTGGTGGCAGTGAGGAGGGGCCTCCCAGAATGTTTTTTAGTGGGTGTCATGTGAGCCCTGGTCAGCGTGGCCAGCCAGGCCCTGTCAACGGGGGTGTGGGCAGCCTGCTCAGCTGGAGCCTGGCCTGTGGGTGGCACTCAGTTACCAGGAGCAGAGGAGTGTGTCTGGGGCGCTCCTGAGACTTTCGTTCACGCTCCTTCCTCACGTGGCAAATGTGTGTGTGTTTGTGCATGTGTGAGTGTGTGTATGTCACGGGTGGTTGTGACCAGATGAAATCTAAGGTGGTAAAACTTTTTTTAAAGAACACAAAACCCTTTTGCCAAATGAAATCTTACACAGAAACCGAATGAATAAATCAAATCAAAGGTAGTTTTGGGGCTGAGAGCAGACTGGGGGCTTAGCGCACTGTCCCCCGGGCTTCCCTGCGCCAGCTCAGCCTCATATGAGCTGGGCAACCTCTAGGCAAAGTATCAACCTCTCTGAAAAGTGGGGGCAGTAACAGGAGGAGGCAGCGAGTGGACAGACATAACCCTCAGAGCAGCGTCTGGCGCGAGCAGGTGCCCCTGGGTGCTGCTATTCCTGCCTCTGCTGTTGTGGCTGTGACTATAATTACTATTGCTGGCTCGAGCAACCCTACACATTGTCACATCTGCTTATCACAACAACCCTGTGAGCTATCAGGGATGGTGTATGATTCTAATGGCATTCTGATCTGAATAGGGCCCAAAGATACCCACGTCCCGCCCCAGAGCACAGCGCCTGGTCACTGGATGGACCCAAGAGGGAGAGATACAGAGCCAAGAAAAGCCAGACCCCTGGGCTCCTCACCAGGCCCTCACCCTAACCTGAAACTCGGGTGGGAGGAAGAGACCTCAGAGAACTTGGCCCAGTTCTTCTCCAAGGGTGGAATCAAGGCTCCCAGGGGAGCCACTGTATGTGCCTAATCAGAATTCAGGGTGGGTCGCCTGGATTCCAAAGGCTTTTCTTCTGTGTTTTGCAGAGTTGAGCTTGTTATAAACAAAACACTCACATTGTTGGTGAGGTAGGGAGCCCCTCATCCCCGGAGGCGTACACACAGAGAGGGAAGAGCACTATTGCAGTGGTTCTATCATCAGAAAACGCTCTGGCCTGCTTGGACCCCCGCCAGCTCTGAGACTCTGCAGTTCTACTTGCCTCGTTGTCAAATGCCTGAGCCCTCTAGGGGGTTCATGGCTGCTCATACACACACTTCCTGGGTGTCCCCAAGTCTTGAGTGGCAGGAGGATGCCGGCCCAGCCTTCCCACCCCACTGCGCCCTTCCTTCTGCACCTGTAGAAGGGCATGACCAGGCCCCCTGCCGTGCCCTGGGTGCAGGTTCCTGGGGGCTTCATGGAGGACAGTACCCATCCTTCCCGATCCAGAAACATCGAAGCTGAAGGTTCTCACTGGAAACCACAGCCCTGGTTCACACTGGCCGTCACATGGCTGTTGACAGCTCTTGGGAAATCTACTGCAAACTTCCTTCCCCAAGAACTTTAATTAAATCATCATCATTTGCAGTGGGAAGGATGAGAAGAAATTAACAAAACAGACCACTTAGCCTTCCCTTTATTGCAGGGTATTTGTTCAGTTCACCTACCACTTATGAAGCCTCTGCTCTGGGGTCAGCCCTGGGCCAGAGCCCATGGCCAGCCCCTGCCACTGAGGGATAGAAACTCTGGGACTTGCCAGTGTCTGACAGCACATGGTTAGAAAGGATGAGAAAGGGCACCGTCGCCCACCCCATTCCTTCCTGGGACCAGCACTCCCCCACTGAAAATCAGGGGTGCCAGGGACCTGCATCTCTGACAATCAGAGACACCAGTGCCCTGCCTTTGACAAGCAGGAGCATTTTCTTTTTTTTTTCTTTGAGATACAGTCTCAAGCTATTGCCCTGGGTAGAGTGCCGTGATGTCATAGCTCACAGCAACCTCAAACTCTTGGGTTCAAGTCACTCTTGCCTCAGTGTTTTTGATAGAGACCGGGTCTTGCTGGTCTCGAACTTGTCAGCTCAAGCAATCCACCCACCTCGGGCTCCCAGAGTACTAGGATTACAGGCGTGAGCCACCGCACCTGGCCAAGCAGGACCACTGTCTAAGCTTGCTGAGTCTGGGTTCTCAGGGGCCCCGCCCTGGGCCTGCACGCTCTGGCTATGGCTTCCCCAGCACCGTGCTGTTTGCTCTTCTCCCACCTCTCTGCTTCTCATCTCTCTTCAGTGCTGAGGAAGGCTCTGGGCCTCTCTGGCTCACTGCTCCCCCACCCCAGTGGGTGTCTAGTCCTGCCTCTTCCATAGTCTTTACATGTCTGTGGCCCCCTCCTCCCCATCCCCGGCCTCCTTGTCCCCTTCCCGTCCCTCCTTCTGCTCTCCTGCCAAAGCCCCGTTTGACAAGGTGATGCCCACCCAGGGCTCTCATTGTCAAATGCCCGAGCCCTCTGTGGGGTTCATAGCCGCCCATACACACACACTTCCTTGGCCATTACCTGTCTCTCCACTAGACGGTGTGCTCCATGAACCAGCTGGCGCCTCTGCCCCAGCACAGTTACCACCATGGGCCTGAGGCCAAGAGCAAGGGACGTGCTGTGTGTGTCCCTTTCCCACCTCTGCAGTGTGGGGGGAGGGTTCTGGCCGCCTTGCTCATCTCCTGGCCCCAGCTCAGCAACCCTGAGCACTTGTGTGGTTACTGTCCTCTCTGGGGTTCACTTGCTTGGGACCAGTAAACAGGCCTAATAATAGTAACCACCTCATCAGCAGATTGTTGGAAATATATACAAAGCATTTAGTCCAGGTTGTGGCATGTAGGAAGTGCTAAACAAACGTTATGTGAGGTCACTTCATCGCCAGCACTGCTGTCTGCGTGATAGGGGAGGGTTCCATTCACACAAACCAGGATTTGGGCTGGTGTCAGCTGCAGACCCCACTGGAGCCACTCCCGAGGCAGCAAGTGTCCTCACCTGGATATGAAGAAGGTGCAGTGCGGCCCTTTCAGCCCTGTTTGCACTTGATTCTATGAGAGCAGAATACCAGTAGTGCCTAAATAGAGTACCGTGACCATGACCATTCAATGTGGTCCTCGATGCACTGTTAGGCTCTAGACATCCATCCACCTCAGGGAAAAGTGATGAGAATGGCCTCTAGTCGAAGCCACTGGAACATTTTCACCGACTTGGCCAGCAGCAGCAATGATGTCTTGGTTTCTAATCTCAAATATTTGAAGAGAAAGCCTTAGGAGATTCCACAGTCATTTCTGTCCTCTTTACTCAGGAGGCCACGTCCAGGCTGTTGAAAAGGCATAATACAAAGGTACCGAGACACATTCCCTCGCCTTCCCCTGTTCAATTAGGGGGCAGATAAATGAACAAATTGTTCACAGATCTAATCGTACATAGTTAATGCAACTGTCCTGATAAAAGACAATCTTTGAAAACACAGTCACTCTGGAGAATTAGCCATCGCTGCACCCTGCCTGAGCAAACGGGCTTTGTAGCATCATCTGCAAAATGTCCTCAGACAGCCAAACAGAATGCAATTAAACCGTATTTGCTCTAAAGCCTCAGCATAAAGCCCCTTAAGAGAACTGAGATCATCCATAAGCTCCGAGGAGGGGGATGGTGGGAGTCTCCCATTTTATAAATACCACAGACAAGATTAGCAATAAGTTAGGGTTGTGCAATATTGCTGATGGGTCATTTTTATAGGTCCTGAAGTATATTAACTTTATTTAGTGAATATTGATCATACACAAGATTTTCCAAGTCAGCCTCATGGCCAAAGGGAGGAGGTTTACCTCTCTCTTAAATTTACAAATGTTCTTGGGGACATTTTCTGGTGTTTCAGCAATTGTCATTAAAACTGAACCAGCTCTTTCCTCACTCTCCGTTCTGTGGTCCTGCTGGAGTGGATGATTACTAAATCCTCCCACTTCCCACTGAGAAAGGCCGGCTATAACTGGGGACAGAAGGGCTGGTCAGTTCAAGTCTGGACACAGAGGCAGGATGAGGGCTGGCAGAGTGAAGCAGCCTCGTGCCAGCGTCGAGGCTCATAGGTCGTGCGGTCTTGAGCATGAACCTCTGCAAGCTTTTGTTTCTTTGTAAAAGAGAGACAAGAGCATCTCCCACGTATAGCTGTTGTGAAAATAAAATGAGAATCCACTGCTTAGCACCGAAACAGGCACACACTTGGTGCCTCGTGCCTCACACTCTAAGGAGTTCAAGTCTGTGCAGAGACGAGCTGGGAGCCAGAAGCCACCATCACCTGTGCCAAGGAGGTGGGCTCAGGAGCTGGACTGCACGGTGATGATTGAGCTGGCAACTAAAATGTGCATTGGGCTGAAAGTACACAGCCCTCCCCTCCTTGTGAATTCTTGAGTTCAGTCCCCAGAGAAATTTCAGTGGGTGGAGAGAAGGAAGGGAGGAAGGCAGAAAGGGAGGGATGGAGGGAAAAAGGAAGGGAGGAAGGAAGGGAAGGAAAAGAAAGACAGGTGGATTCCAGGTACTAATAACTAACAGTTTATAGGTTACCTAGAAGTAAATCTTAATAAAATAAAATTGTCTTGCTGGCATACATTCTTAGGCCTTTTCTCACAAGTGTATTCCTCTTTTATAAATGTATGTTATTTACTGGGTATCTTTCTGATTATAAACTTTAACACATTCATTTAAAGATACCGATTTACAAAAATGTGTTTAGTCATTCCACAAATATTCACTGGGTACCTCGCTCAGGCGGCAACACGGTATATACTAAGAATAGAACCAGAGAGAAAGAATCAAGACTGTCATCTTATCTCCACAAAACAGAGCTTTTAATGCCCTGATCTGTTTCATTCTATCTTTTTCTATATATTTGTGTGTATAAATGTATATCCCTTTATATATAAGGTACACACCTGTATTTGTGTCTCCTGTGTATGTGTGTTGGCATGTACATATTCACATAAACATGTAGTAACTACCTAATTTTGTTTTGTTCGTAGAACTTCGTACTGTCTGAAATTATCATATTCCTTCATTCATTTTACTACGTGTCTCTTCCACTCTCATGGAATCCCCATGGGAGAGTGATTTTGTCCTGTCTTGTTCACGATTGTATCCCCAGCACCTCACACAGTAGATATGTGCTGACCTAATGAATGAAGAATGCAAATCCGTGCATGCAGGGCACCTCCCCACCTCCCCAGGTCCTTGGGGATAACTGCTTGTCTCACTTTTTTCCTGTATGGGTTTGTTAAAATCCCCTCAGCTGAGCAGAGAACAGTGGGAGCTCCCCCACTCACCCCACTGAGAAGGGCCGGCTATAACTAGGGACAGAGGGGCAGCACCAGCCACTCCACCTGCCATCAGCTGGCAAAACAGTGTGCATGAGTTAGTGTGCCTCAGAGGCAAAGGGGGCCACCCTCCCGTTTCAATATATTTCATAGGAATTGAGTGGAGTACCAAAAGGTCTCTCCAACTCAGCCCTACCCCAATTCCTATTTCACCAAGGGGTTCTCGGGTTTTCGGGAAATGATGCTTTTGCTAACTCATGATATGCCTCTTAGTTAAAGAACCACTAGAAATGTCTTAGCAGAACTCCTGGTCTTGGTAGATAAGAGCTGAAAAGTCTCCAGACCTTTGGAAAAGACGAGCCCAAAATATTTTTTGAATAGAAAGTGCTGGAAGGCAGGCCAGCTGTCAGGCAGCGTGAGAGAGCGAGCTGAGATCAGGCCACTGCATGGGTGAAATTGCTCTAGGTGCAGCCCCGAGTTGGGGCTTGATCAGAAACCACGGCAGGCACGTGGAGCAGGAGAGTTTAATGCAGGGACCTGGAGGCTTCCTTACACGGTAGGAAGAGAGAGGCCAATGCAAATATCAGGAGGTCACGAGCAGGAACCTCAGAAAACAGCTGCCAATTCTCTCTGCCCCCACTACACGCAAGCACTGGTCCCAGGAGGAAGCTGAAGACCCTGGCAGAGCCCTGGCACAGAGACGCTGTGGGAGAACGCGGTGTCTCTGCTCTCACGCCTGTGAGCTCGCGTGTGAAGGCAGCCCTGAGGAATGTGACCTCAGGCTCCAGTTCTGGGGTTTGGGATGGGGCTCAGAAGGGCTGAGGCAGCCGGAACATCAGCACACAGAGCAGGATGTCCCTCCTTGATGTGTTAAATACGTCCTCTCGACGGTGCTCAGCCCGAGCCTCTACCATATGCCAGGCGGGGCCTGGGAATCAGCAATGAACAAGGCAACCTGTTCCCTGAGAGTGTGGCCGGGGTGGTGGTGGGGGTCTGGACCGTGAGTGGACACAATAACGTAACCTGGAGAGCTGGTGCTTAACGGGGACAGAGCTGCAGCTTGGGATGACAGACAGGTCATGGCAGCACAACAGCCCAAACTGTATGTGCTACAGGGACAAAGGGCAGGGCGTTATGTTGTGTCTGCTGTGCTGCAGTAAAAACATAATGTAGAAGGAATCTTCTAGAGAGTATCAGTTACTGCTTTTAAGACAATGAAAGAGTGACTTTGAGTCAGGGCTGTTGTGTGCTTAGGAGAGGCCTCTGAGAGAGGCTGGGAGCTGACAGCTGCGAGTCTAGAGCATCCAGTCATTTGGAATTTACTCTCCTGGCCATTGGGAAATTTCCAGTGTCTCATCACCAAAAAATAAGTGAGGTAATGGATATGTTAAGTAGCTTGATTTAATCATTCCACATTGTATCAAAGAGTGCAATTGGACCTCCCAAATGTATACAATTATGATTTGTCCCTTAAAAATGATATTAATACAAATGAAAATAAAAATACATTTTAAAAAATGTTTAAAAAGAAGGAGCCGGTCACACAACCTTCGGGCAGGGGCCCTCCAGAGCCAGAACGCAGAGTGAGGCTGGGCGTTGGCTCACGCCTGTAATCCTAACATTCTGGGAGGCCGAGATGGATGGATTGCCTGAGCTCATAGGTTCGAGACCAGCCTGAGCAAGAGGGAGACACCATCTCTAAAAAAAAAAAAGTAGCTGGGCATTGTGGAGGGTGCCTGTAGTCCCAGCTGCTCAGGAGGCTGAGGCAGGAGAATTGCTTGAGCCCAAGAGTTTGAGGTTTCTGTGAGCTATGATGCCACCACACTCTACTGAGGGTGACAAAGTGAGACTCTATATCAAAAAGAAAAAAAAAAGAAAAAAGAAAGAAAAAGAAAAAACCACAGAGGGAGAGGGCACAGGGACAAGGGGCACAGATGGGAGATAGCCAGGTGGGGCTGCTGCAGTGAGTGGGGAGGGGCAGAGGGCAGGGGGCAGGTAGTAGAGGAGAAGAGGGTGGGAGGATGGGCAGTGGGGACAGGTGGAGGGCCAGAAGGCAGGGATCCCTCTCCCGTCTCCCCTCAGTCTCCTCTCTGTAGGGTCCCTCTGGTCTGTCCCAGGCCAGTCCTTTTTCTTACTTTGCACCACCCCTGGCTGGGCTGATCCTCTCCCAGGACCCCAGCCAGGCATCTGGCTGGAGCTCCCAGCACCCACCAGCAGCACAGATTTCCTCACTGAGCCCGGTCTCCCTCCCTCAACAGGAGCCTCAGCAGCTCCCTAAACCAGCCCTTTCCCTGTGTCCTGCCTCTGTCCCACCGCCAGCCACCCTTTGGCCCAAGCCCAAACTTAGCGGGCTCCACATTTGTCCATTTTACTTCTCACTCACCAAATCCACTGATACAGCTTTGAGATGTACTTGGCATCTGCCCTCTGCTCTCCAGTTCCACCACCTCTGCCCAAGGCCAGGTCACCAGGTTATCTCTCACCTTTGAACCACCTGGGCATCCTCATCTGGTGTGCCCCCCAGGCCTACCCTGTCACAGTTAAGGAGAGGTGAGGCCTCTTCATGAGCAGGGTGTGGAGTGCCTGGACGTCCAGGACGGCTGGAACTCAGGCGACGCGGAGGCCATGTCGCAGATGAGGTTGAGAGAGAGGCTTCACTACCAGGAGCTCTGAAGGGCTCCAGCAGGGGATTCAGCAGGTTTTCAATTTACGTAAACCCAGATCACACCTGACCTCTCCCAGAACAGATCTTTGTTGCTTAAATGAAGCCACACAGAGAATGAATAGCACTCCTGCTCCTATTTCCATGACACTTCCAAAGCTGTTGCCTAATGGGGAACCTCACCACAGAATTTAAAGCTGGGGGCAGGATGTGTGGAAAGCCACATCTCAGCTGGACTCTGCATCTTGGACCTCTGCCCCATTCAGGGCACCCAAAGGACCATCAAGGGGACAATTTGCTCATGAACCCCAGAGAGCCAACCCAAGTGTGTGCTCCGTACCCCAGTAAGAGCATTCATTGGAGAGCGGAGCCGCTGCTGGGAGGGCTGAGTTCACGGTGACTCACCAGGCTCGCAGAAGGCTGTCTGGGCACATCCTAATTCCAGCTCTGGGGGCGGATGCCGTGGGGTTTGTTTGCTTCCCTTTTTCCGGGTCAAAGCCTAGTATCCCTCACCAGGCACATCTGTCTGGCCAGGAATACACAGGCGATTGGATTTTAAATATAAAGGTAAATCCGGATGACACCAGTCCTGGGGGCTGTGATGGGGAACCTTTTAGGGCTAAACTTAGCAAAGGTCAAACTAAAAAAAAACGCTCCCTGAATAGAGAGTTCTGAATAGAAACCTGCGATCTGTGGAGCAGAGTGCGCCGCCAGAGCTCCAGCCCAGGCCGGAAATCGTCTCTGGAGCTGTTTGTTTTCCTTCTCTTTTAACTTGCAGAGTTGACAGTCAGGGTTTGATGGGCTCTGCTGTGAGGCCGCCTGGGACACTGGCACCACCTTTTGGAGGAGATGGGATGGAAGCCTTGCTGTGGGAGGATAACATGGGCCAGAAGAGGGTCCTTGTCAGCGTCCGGTGGGCCAAGAGAGGCCACAGCTGGTTCTGACATGACTTAGTCACAGGGCGGTTCAGACAAATGAGTCCAAGCTGGAGTCCAGGTGGGACACAGACAGGGGAGCCAAGGAAGTGTGGGTTTATTTTGAACAGCTGGAGAAAGGTGTCCAAGGCTCCGGCTCAGGAGAACCCTTGGCCTAGCAAAGAGAGGATGGCAGGTCCAGCCGGTGTATCTCAGGGTCTGCCCTCCGTCTGCCTGGGGTGTGCTTCCACACAGGACAGGCCTGTCCCCTGCCCATGAACTGCACCTCATCTCCTGCAGAAACATCTTGACAGCTTCTCCTACCCTGCCAGCCTGGCAAGGGGCCCTCCTGACTGGGGGCTCATGTGATTGATGCACCCTCCCCTGTGTGCTGTGACCCACCAGAGGCAGAGATCCCTGTATCCAGGGCTCAGTCAGTACATGCCGAATCAGGAGATTAATGCTCTTAAAGAATGAGACAAGGGAACAAAAGGGAAGAAGGGAAGGGAGCACTCCCCTCCCAGCCTTACCTTCCTCTTCACATGGTCAGAAATCCATCCCAGAAGCTCTGGGTGGACCCTGCAAATTTTTTGGCAAATTTCCAGTCTTTGGCTATGGGAGGGATCTTTCTAGATTCTTCCAAGTCCATTGCATCAGGACCCCCAGTTTATGTTAGCTTCCTGATGGGCAGATGCGGTGACACATTGGCGGTGTTGTGTGTCCTGTGATGCAACTGGGCCGTTTAGGGAGAGAAGGGTGGCGGTGTGATCCCCACGGGGCCCGCAGGCGCTCCAAGCCTCAGCTTTCCCGTCTGAGAAAATGGGGATGATTAAACCTTCGTAGAAGGTGTACTGTGAATATGTAAAAAGATAACTGATTCACCTGACCCCTTCCTGTCCTTGACCCAGCAAATTGCGTAGCTATTCCTGAGACTTACACTTGCAATGGATTGTCTGCTAGTGAAATGGATCTGTCAAACGCTTCCTTCAACATGTTTCAGCACATTGCCTCCGATTTCAAAACACCCAGCCTCATGGGCGCCCGGAACCTAATGCAGGTACCATATGTTCCCCCTGGAATAGTAAGCATTAAAAATACGCTGCTGAAAATAGAGGCTGGTTCCCAATTTGGAATAACAATCTGCCAGCTCCGCCTGGCACTATGCTAATTGATTTGTTTTCTTTGCTCCGATAATCCTCTCCTGTCAGCACTTTCTTCTTCCCCATCTTCCCTGGCTCACCCTTCCAACTCTGCAGCCAAAAATAGTGCCCATCCAGATTGCTGGGCCCCTGGCCGGAGGCAAGTCCGAGGCCTTCTTCCTTTCACTTCTGGTAGTGCCCTGAGAGTGTGGGCAGGGCAGGCCCAGGCTGTGAGGGAGAAACACCCCCACTCAAGGGGTATGAATAATGCCAACACCCATGCCCTGGGGTCACAGCGCCTACTAGCTCCAGGTCCTGAGCTCTGTGCTGGGGAGATGGTAATGAGGAAGACTTGGGCACCACCAAGCTGCCAGCCTCCCCACCTAGAGGGGACGCAGACCTGTCATGAGAATACCAGGACCAGGGCTGTAGAGCATGTGTGCAGAAGATTCTGGGAGGGGGACAGGGAAAGGAGTGGAGTGCCTCAGAGAGGACTTCCTGGACGAGGTGACCTTTACAATGAACCTTGAAGAACAAGGTTCTTGGTTTTACCAGCAGATAACAAGGAAAGCATATCCCTTCATCCAAACAAGCTAAGCTGATGCCGGGGCGCCTACAAAGATGGACCCCCAAAATAACTGAGAGACGTTCAGGTTGGTCATATTTGTCCACAATATGAAAGAAGCTATTTTGATTTTATCACACATGCACTTTGTGTCATTTTGAAATTTAAGGTTTTATTCTCAATTGCCAGTGGTAGTTTGGGGGTGTCTTTATACCACCAAGCGTTCTACCCATTGAGGGAACAGGACACACACAGGTGGTTGATATACAAATCACCAAGCGTTCTACCCATCGAGGGAACAGGACACACACAGGTGGTTGGTATACAAATGGTCTCGGCCAACTGGAAGAGCACAAGGAGCTTGGTGTGGCTGATGCCAGGAGCCCAAGGGTTAGGGAGGTAAGGAGGGATGAGGGACAGGGCAGGACCCCCCACACACATGCTTTTGGTCATGCTGTCCTCTCTGCTTAGAGAGGCCTGCCGGTCAAATTTCCATCCATTCTTCAAAAATTATCTGGATGTCACCTCTTCCTGGAAGCCCTCCCTGCACCTAGATGTTATATTCCTCTTCTCTGTTCTCACAAATCCCTCTTGTACCTAAATCCTTGCTTGGACTACATACATGGTTCTGTATTATGGAAGAATGAATGAATGAGTGAATGAATGAGCAAATGAATGAATGAGTCTTCCCTGGTGTGTGAAACTTCAAGTGGTGAAGTGGAATAAGTGAATTCATTTTTAAAATGAATTTTGCTTTCCAAGCTACCTACATATTCATAAGGGTGTTTTCCTCCTATAGGGGAAAAGTTAACAAACAGTTTCCTTAGGAGTCACACACTGAGATGCAATCATTCATTCACCCATTCCTGCTTGCATTCATTCCCACATCCTTTGGGCATGGGCAACTCCAGGCACACGTCGGGCCCATGATAGTTGCTAGAGGTAAAAAAAAAAAAAAAAAAAAAAAAAGGATAGTGGAAAACAGTTGCATTATAAGAACATTTTGAAAAACGCATTCTAGAAAAAGTGCTTTGATGAGGGAAATTTGGGCTTCCCAGATGGAGCCCAGTGTGTGGGTTGCAGCCCTCAGGTGAAGCACCAGTGTTCAATGGATACCAAACAGACCATGTGTGAGACATTTTGGGGCTTTGCTTCATTTTTCCTGGTTACCCAGGTGATCTACATGCACCATAGAACATGGAGAGGGAGAAGGATGATGGGAGATGTCCAAGGGCCACAGGGCTGCACCAAAGGAACTCCCAGTGGCCAGAGCTGGAGCAGGTGGAGCAAGAAGAATAGTGTTGAATTACAACTCAAAATATAGAATAAATATTAATGAGTTCATAGGGCTATAAATAAATGATTGGATAAGTAAATAATGGGGAAGAAGAGACAAACCTCATGTGTGGAAGAATTCTAAGCAATTGATGTAGCTGCTCCATCCGCAAGGAGGGGCACGACTCCTCCCCGCTGGGTGTGGGCTGAGCACAGCGACTTCTTTCCAAAGAGGACAGTATGGAGAGGGAGGAAAAGGGGGAGGGGGGATCCTGACACACACCACCCTGGCCAGCACCAGCTGTGTGCCCTCCATAGGATGAGATGACAGTCCTGCCCACTGTACCCTTCCTCCTGAGAACCCACAGTGAGTGAGAGGTAGTCTACAGAGGCCCTGGCCAGTCCTGCTCGACATGGCCAGGGTCATCAAACACCAAGAAAGTCTGAAAACTGTCACAGCCAAGAGGAGCCTGGCGAGACGTGAGGACTAAATGTAACGTCACATCCTGGGTGGGATCCTGGCATGGCGGAAAGAAAGACTGATGAAATCCAACCCAAGTGTGGTGTTTTGACAATGCTAACATGCTGATGCTGGCTTCTTAGCTGTGACAAATATCCTGTGCCAATGTAAGATATTAATAATGGGGAAACTGGCTGGGTGGTCTATGGGAACTCTTTGCTCTTTGGATGATCTTTGCAACTTTTCTGTAAAATTAGAAGTTCATTTAAAATAAACATGGCCCCTGTAATAAGGCTGATAGAGCCAAAGGAAGAGACCACCCTCCATGAAACATGGAGGGTGGTTCCCTGTGTCCTGGCCTGGAGGAGGGAGACACCCCACTGAGGATGTGGCTGAGTTCATAGCGCACACAGAAGGCAGGAAGGCTGGAAGGGAGGCCAGTCCTGAAAGGCTCTAAGGAGCTACCTGTGGAGATTGGACGTCTCCCTGGTTTTGAGAGGAACCATGAAGGATTCACGGGTGTGTCTCCATGTGGGGAATGGATTGTCAGAGTGAGGCTGGAGGCATGGAGGCCAGTGTTCAGCTGACCACAGGCTGGTCCTGGCCCTGCCCTCCCCATCATGCCAGGGGAAGGCAGGCAAAGTGGCTCTGGGACCTACCCACACCTGCCTGGCTAGCCCAGGCCCACTGACCCTCCCTGGCCCAAGAGAAAAGTATTCTGGGCTCCCTGTTAGGGTGGGAAATACTAGGGTGGGCTGAGAAAGAATTCTTGACACAAATATTAGGATAGAAATAAATAAAAAAAATTATTTTACTTCCCAAGGGAGGCAAAGGACATGGCACAAAAGAGAGAGGGAAGAGCTCAGCTCTAGGGTAAGGGGCTTGGGGGTTTTAGGGGGACAAAGGGAAAAGAAAAAAATAGTTACTGTTGGCAGCAAAAGTCAGAAATGGTTGTGTTCGCTTTCCTTTTTTTTCTTTCACTTCTCCAGGAGGCTGGCCTGTTAGGGTCCTCAGAGCATGGTCTGGCAAATGTGGGAGGGAACAGTCATCCCTGCTGTCTGCTTGGGTGTTCTTCAAGTGCTGTGAAAAAACTCATAAAGCCACAGGTGGTTAATCAGACAAAGGGGCCGTTAGGTGCTGTGATCTTTTTCTTTAAAGAGGCAATTATGTCTTGTGAGTTTTCCTATTAGATAGTTTATTTTTCTCCATTAGATAGTTTTTGGTAATACCATACTTTCACTCCCCCTTTCCTCCATCCATGGTGGAGACACAGGCCCACCATGGCAACGTACCCTGGCATGACCCTGGAACTGCCCTCCTGACCTGACAGAGGTTCAGGACAATGTGTCCTGTGTGGACTTGGCCAGATGGATGAGAAGCTAAAATGCAGGAACCCAATGGAAGGAACCTCAGGCTGGCCTCCCTAGCCTGACCTGGCCACGCAGCTGTGGGTCACCACGTGTCACTGGTAGAGCACAGCTGGGTCCTGTGGTGACTCCCCACAGGTGTCCTTTGCAGAAACAGGTGCACAGGATGGAGCTGTCCATTCTCTCTTTATGGGCACCTTGTCTGCCAATTTCAAAACAAAATGGTCTGGGGCCAACATAGAAGTGTCTGGGTCTCCTGTTATTCCAAACACAGCAATACAGCATCTCAAATCTGACCAAGGCAACAAATCAAGCCTGGATGAGGTGGTGGGTGGCCTCCTGAACAATCCGCTCCTGCGCAGACCCCTTTGTCTTCACTGGTACTAGTAGGAGCTATGAAAATCCACACAGACCCCCTCCATCCCTGTCTCTTACCTCCCTTCCTGCTTAATCAGATCCTAATTGGCAGAGCTCTCCCCTGGCCTTGTGTGCTTCCCTTGGCTTCCATCACAAAGGCCCAAAAACCAGGGGCTGGAAACGGCAGACATCTGTCCTTTCTGGTCTGGAGGAGGAGTCCAGAATGTCAGCAGGGCTGGCTCCTTCTGAGGCTTAGAGGATGACCTGTTCTGTACCTTATCCAGCTTCTGGGGTTGCAGCAGTCCATGGCGATCATAGCTTGCGGCTGCTTTCCTGTCTCTCCAGTCTCTGCCTTGCCCTTGTGGTACCTTCCAACTGAGTCTCTATGGCCTCTCTTCTTGTAAGGACCCCAGTCATTGGCACCAGGGTTCTCCTCAAATCGAGGATGGCCTCATCCTCAGACCCTCAGCTCCATCTTCAAAGACCCTCTTTCAAATAAGGTCACAGTCATAGGCATGTGGGTGGGATGTTGACACGTCTTTTGGGGGCACCATGTAATTCACTTCAGCCCCTCCACAGCCTTTCTCTTGGCCCCTTCTCCAGCCCCATTGGCTCCACCCCTTTAGGCTCCCAGATCAGCCCCTTACTCTTACCCCTGAGGTCCCAGATCAGCTCTGCCTGGCTCTGCCTTCTCCTGTCTTGGAGTCAGCCCAGCCTGCTGCCCTCCCCTGGCCCTCTCCAGTCTTCTCCCCTTCCACTGTCTTCCTCGTACCATCTTCCTCCCTTCTTCCCTCCTTCCCTCTTCCCAGTCATCCTCCTTCTGGTTGCTCCAGTCAGCTATGCCTACTTCGAGGCATCAGTCATCCCTGAAACAGTATTTCACACACAGTTGCCAGTATGCACAAGTCTTCTCATCCCCCTTCCAGAATGGCTTCTCAATTATGGAAGAGACCTTGAACCTCCTATTTACAGCTAGCCTCAGCATCCTAACAATGCCCTGCTCCCAAGCACTCCCTGAATGAATGAGTGAATGACTTACTGTGATTGGCGCTGAGCCCATTCTGTGCCCCCATGTGTGGAGGGCTTCGTGAGCCTCATGTCCTCTCTCTTTCAGATCATCCTGCTGAGCTCTTCACTCAGCGACCGTGACCAGAGCCTCTTCCTCAGCATCGATGAAGGCGCCACCTTCCAGAAGCAGCTCATCCCCTTCTTTGTGGAGACTCTGATTTTCCACCCCAAGGAGGAGGACAAGGTCCTGGCCTACACCAAGGACAGCAAGGTAAGAGGCACAGGGCTGCATACTGGGCCCCCAGGGGCAAGCACCCTGGGATTGATGTCACATTGAAAGAGCCTCATTCAAGTGGGACCCAGAGCCCTGGGCTGGCCTAGGGCAAGGTCCCTGGGCTGTGGGCACTGGACTCCTTGATGGCCCTACTCCTTGAGACCCACATGAGGTCATGGGTTGGCCATCAGGAATTGCACCCTCTTGGGTGTGTGTGACTGTGGGAACTGGGGCAGCATGAGAGGCACACAGGATACAGAGGCATGAGGACAGGGTGAGGAGCACACCCTCCACACCCAGAACATTCCACCAGGCCACACCAGGCCTTTTCCAGACTGGGATGCTCTTCCAGGAACCGTGACTTGCTCTCCAGATCCCAAATCAGCAACTTCTCCTCTGGGAGCATGTCCAGCAGGGCCCTGCCCATGGTTGGGTGTGGAGGCTGGAGCAGAGAGCACTTGGCCAGATGTGGGCAGCCCTGGGGCTGGCAAGGGGTAGGAGAGCACCCAGAGATGGCCTCAGTGCAGAGCTGGGCTGTCCTGGTCCTGATGGCTGGGAGTGGCCACCAGAAGCCACTGCTGCTAACGCAGTGGGAAACAGTCTTTCTTAGTCTCCTGTAGATGCAACAGTGAGTAACCATAGGCTCATTGGCCTAGAGTAACAGACATTTATCCTCTCACGGTTCTGGAGGATAGAAATTCAAAATCAGTTTCACTGGATCAGATGTCAGCAGGGCCGCTTCCTCCAGGGGCTCTAGGGAAGGATCCATCTTGCTTTCCAGTTTCCAGCAGATGCCAGCAGCCCTTGGGCTGTGGGTGCATCACTCCAAACTGCCAGGGAAGCACCTTCAGATGTCTCTTTGCTCCATCTTCATACTGGGGTGTGTGAGTGTGAGCGTGCATATGTGAGAGAGAGAGAGAGAGAGAGAGAGAGACTCCTCCTGCCCCTCCCTGCATAAGGATTCAGGTGCATTTAGGGCCCATATAGATATTCCAGGACAATCTTCACATCAAAAGATCTTAACCATCACAAATGCAGAGCCCTTTCTTGCCCTATAAGGTCATGGCCCCAGGTCCTAAGGATCAAGGCATGGATATCTCCCACCTTTGACCAATCGGAGGCTCCATAGTCCAGGGAAGGTCCCAGTGGGAGACCTGGGCCTGGCTAGAGCAACTGAGCCCTGCCAAGCTGTGGTCGAGCAATCAGGGGACAGGAGGAAACCACCAGCCTCCCTTTCTCCCTAACCTCTCTAACCAGAAACCATAGGGCGGGAATCTGAGGATTCGTCTACACAGGTCAGTCCCAGGACCAGAGAGGGAGGATATATCTCCACAGTCAGGCCTAGGGCCAGAGAAGGGTGGGGAAAGTGCCCACATAGACCTGCAGGGCAAATGAAAGCCATCCAGGTCAGGAGCCTTCTCTGTGCCTGCCCAGACCACCCTGGGCCTCTGTTCCATAGTCTTCCCAGCACTGATGACAGTGTGTAACTATGTAGTTCTGCTATGGTTTTATTATTTTCTGCACCAGACACACACATGGAGTAAGCTCCTTTAGGGCAGGGACAGTGTATGGGTTTGGGGATTTTTTTAATTATTTTAATCTTAAGTACCTGGGTGAAAATATTTGTTGGAGGGACAGGTTGAGAATGGATGGTTGGATGGATGGATGTACGATGGAGAGATGGGGAGATAGATGGAGATGGTGGGTGATGGATGGATGGTGAATGAGTGGATAGGTAGATGGATAATTTAATGGATGGATAGATGAATGGATGGTCCATGCATTCATGGGTGGGTGGATGGATGAATGGATGGATGGACAAATGGATGGATGGATTGGGGGGGAAGATATATAGTAGATGGATGGATGGATGGATAGATGGATGCATGGATGGATAGATGGATGCATGGATGAAAAGATGGATGCATGGGTGGATGGATGGATGCATGGGTGGATGGATGCATGAGTAGAGGGATGGATGTATGGATGCATCTATGGATGCATGAGTGGATGGATGGATGGATGCATGGATGCATGAGTACAGGGATGGATGGATGGATGGATGCATGTATGGATGCATGAGTAGATGGATGAATGCATGGATGTATGAGTGGATGGATGGATGGATGGATGGATAGATGGATGGATGGATGCATGGATGCATGAGTGGATGGATGGATGGATCCATGAGTGGATGGATGGATGGATGGACGCATGGATGCATGAGTAGAGGGATGGGTGGATGGATGGATGCATGAATGGATGCATGAGTAGATGGATGGATGCATGGATGCATGGATGCATGAGTAGAGGGATGGATGGATGGATGCATGTATGGATGCATGAGTAAATGGATGGATGGATGCATGGATGTATGAATGGATGGATGGATGGATGGATGCAAGAGTGGATGGATGGATGGATGGATCCATGAGTGGATGGATGGATGCATGCATGCATGAGTGGATGGATGGATGCATGGATGCATGAGTAGAGGGATGGATGGATGGATGCATGTATGGATGCATGAGTAAATGGATGGATGGATGCATGCATGGATGTATGAGTGGATGGATGGATGGATGGATGCATAAGTGGATGGATGGATGGATGGATGCATGAGTGGATGGATGGATGGATGGATGGATCCATGAGTGGATGGATGCATGGATGGATGGATGGATGGATGGATGGATGGATGGATCCATGAGTAGAGGGATGGATGGATGGCAATTTTGTTAGATGAATAAATGAAAAATGAATTTCTGCCACTAGGAATCACCCAGGTCAGAGGCCTCCAAATGGAGATTCCAGGCTGGACCAAGCCACAGCTGGTGACAGGACCTGGCCTCCTTGCCAAGGTCTGGTCCTTGCTAATGCATTCCTGCACTCATGGGCTAGCTCTTTGCTCTGACACCTTCCTTGGGGGCAGCATGTACTTCTGGGTATTAATAGCACTACTTAGCCTTCCATGTAATTAGACTAAAGCACAATCACACAGACTTATTTTCTCCCAGAAATGGACTACATTGCAATTGCTCTTTAATTTATGGTGCCTTGAAAAATTAATGGCGCTGAAATCTTGGTTATTTGCCTTGGTTCTTTTCTGTGACTACAAGGAAAGAAAAAAAGGGGGGAAAAGGCTTAGTTGCAGTTGTAAAAGGAATGAGGAATTTGAGGACATTAATAACAATGACAGCAGGGCTTTAGTTTTGGGGGGCTGTACAGTTTTTCAAAGCTCTCTAATTCCCGAGAAGCAGAATGGTGTGGTGGAACAACGCCAGATTTTGACTCCAACAAATCTGGTGTATTAGGCAGGTACCTGCCACAGTAATACTGAATCATGTACAGCTCCCAAACTCCAGGGCCCCAAAATAATAGGCACGGTTTCTTGTTTCCGGCTCTGTAGGGCTTTCTGGGATTGGCTGGACATGACTCCTGACTGCTGTGGGTTCAGGTCCCTACCTGACTCTATTCTAGGGGCATGCTATTCTCGCAACGGGGGACAGAGGCTTAGGGGGCAGAGCAAACCACACAGCACCTGGAGTACATCACGTGCACTCACATGCCCAGCCCAGAGTGTCAACGGGATGGCACCAATACTCTGTTCACAGGGATTGTCATATTTCTATCACACCAAAGACCTGCCTCCCTTTCCTTCTCTTCCTCCCGTCTCCCAGATGCCTGCCCCTGCCTCTGGAAAACAGGCCATCCTCCTTGCCTCCGACAGCCCAGTTTTCCCACAATGCTTCCTCTGCTGCATTAACATGATTTGGGGTACTCTGAGGCCACCGTCTTTGGAGCCCAGACAGCCCTCTCGAGTGAGACCCTAAGAAGCGTTTCTTTCAAGGCTCAGCAAACTACATTGGACTCCTGAAAGCAATGGGAGAAAAAGCCTGGCAATCCCTTTGTGTCTAAGCTCCTGGGGCCACTGACACAAAACTCACCAGCCTGCTTTCCCTAGGCTTGGCCCTCAGATCTGCTTGCTGGAAGAGCCCCAGGCAGACTTACTTCTAAGTCTTAGACTCACTTGTTTATTTTATTTTATTTTACTCCCCATCAAGAATCTTTTCTGCTTCCCAACACTGTAAGAAATCAATCTGAAGCCAGAACTGCCTTCCAGAAACTTAATAGGAGAGAGAATATACCTTTGGACGGGCAATCAGGGAAGACTTCCTGGAGGAGGAGTGTTTGCACAAGGGCTTAATGAATGTCAGATTCAATAAATATGTTTACTTTTTAATACAACTTCAGAATAATAAAGATGACTACATGGGGGGGGGGAAAAGAAACTCTCACAGTCCTTTAGCCCTAAGTAAAACTATGTTTGCATTTATCTATGTTAAAGAAAGGGTAAAAGGTGCTGTCATAGTAACGGGTGGGGTGTGGGAAGGGGAAGAGTCCTCCTAAGACAGGGCGAGCAGAGGTTGCATGTTGGATGCTGTGAATTCCAGTGGGCACAGGAGCTGCCTGCAGGGCTACGAGCTTCAACACCATGTTTACAGCTTTCTCTGACCTCAGACTTCAGAACTGAGAAGAAATTGAGCTTCTCTCAAGTAATAGAACAATTTTCTGAGCAGTGAGAATCTTTCACCTCAGCATGTGTTCATTTTTGCTCTAAGCACTTGTGTCTGCCATTGCTCAGGACAGGAACCATATACCACTCTGGATATTCTCAGCAGAAAAGGGCTTTAACAGGAAGGGTTGATGCTTTCCAAATTATTGGTGGAGCTAGAGAGAGGGTTTCAGGCCCAATTATGCCTCTCAGAAGCTGGCAACAATGACCAACCGGAGGCCTTCTGCCTCTGCCCATCAGGAAGGTGGGGCACCAGGAACACACTGGACTTAACTGAGGTTAAGAACACATGGTTTGGTGTGGCTGAAGTCACCAAGGCTGCAGCCCCCACTGCCTGACAACAGAGTCAGTGAGTGGGCCCTGGGATGCAAGGTCCAACTCCATCAGTGCTTCACCACCCTCCAGAGCTAGAGGGTGGGTTGATACAGCAGCATGTCCTTGTGACCTTGCTGGCCAATACGAATGGCCCTAGAGAGCAGGAAACGGCCTCTGCTTCACTTTCACCATCCACACCGGCCACAAGTGCATCCACCTGACCTGGAACTCTAGCTGCAAGGGAGTCTGGGCAATGTTGGGTTTTAGCTTTCCAGCCTCTGCAGTATGATGAGTTTCCTTGGCACAAGGGAGGAAAGAACACTAAGTCCCACCAATCTTGTTCAACTGTCACCAAAAACCCAGGGCAGACTGACAGCACCTTCACTAACCGTGAGACTAGCCAACACACACTTCTGAGCGTGCCCTTCCCCAGATTCACCCCACTTCTCTACCTGCTTTTCCCACCCTGCTCCCACTGCGTCTCCTTCATCTTTACATCCGAGTAGCAGCACTCCACCCGTGCTACACCTGCTCCTTTCTGGACATTCCAGTAGGGTAATTCAATTAACTTTTCACAGGACACCTCCGTGTAGGTTTCATCCCCAATTACTGGAATATCCCTGATGTATTTATTCTTGTTTACTTACTGGTATTTGTCTTTTATTAAGCAGAAATGTTCTATTTCTGCAGCAATTGATGGTGGATAATACAATCACCTCCCGTGAGAGTGAATTGGAAAGGCTTCATAGAGCTCTGGGCAGGCCTTGTAAACACAAGTGCATCAGTGGTGACAATGATAACGCCATCCATTAATGTGGAGGTTTTATAGCCTGGCTCGCAGAAACAGATGACTCCAACTTGTTTTGATTCATCTATTGACTGAAGTAGAAGAGCCACTCAGATGACCCAAAGAGAGGGCAGAGGTCACCAGTCATCCTTCTCGGAGTGCGGGTGACTCCTCAGCCATTGGTATAGAACTGTGAGTACAGGTCTATGAAGGTGGACCTGTTGCTGTAAAGAATGCCGTGTGACCTTGAGTAACTAACTTCATGTCTCTGAGTTTCAGTTTTTCTAGCTGTAAAAAGGGAAAATTGCCCATCTTATGGATGTGTCAGTGAGTGTGTGGGTATATGTGCGTGTATGTGCATATTAAATGAGGCAGCATTTGACCAGCAAAGACCAGTGCCTGGTTCCATAAAAGGCTACCCTGCTGCCAGGTGCTCAGATAGAAAATTAGTACGACCAGAGGCCGGAGCATGGGTGCTTATTAAGCGTCTCCTCCACGCTATGCACTGTTCCTAGGCTCAGTAAGGCAGAGGGGTTCCTTGCCCTCATGAACCTTATGTTCTAGGGCATGGAAGGTTCTAAAGGGGTGCTTTTAAAAATTAAAGGTGATAATTTCTTACCACACACCCGAGAGCAGGTGTTGGCAAACAATGGCCTGCCCCCTGTTATTATAAGTGAAGCTGGGTCAGCGCACGGCCAGGCCCACCAATGAGCTGCTGGCTCTGGCTTCTTTACTACCCCAAAGGCAGAGAGGGGAGCAGTTGCCACCAAGACCACATGGCCCATGAGGCCCCAACTCAGATGTGTTCATTCACTCAGTAAACGTGGAACCCTGGGCTAGCACTGGTGACAGAGGTGAGCAGGCCGGGCAGGCTGTGAGCAGATTTACATGGTTTAGCAGAGACACAGGAGATAAAACTCCCAAGACATGAAAGAAAGTGAGCAAATGGCTCTGAGGGTCACAAGCTCCCTGGTCCAGGGAGAGGATCTAGGATGCAGGCGGCTCAGCTGAGCCTGGGACTAGGAAGACTCACAAGGCAGAGGTGCTGGGAGGTGGGTGTCTGCTACGGGCTGAACTGTTTCCCCTCAAAATTCTTACATTGAAATTCTAACCCCTTAAACCTCAGAACATGACCACACTTGGAGATAAGGCCTTTAAATAAATGTGAGGTCATTAGGGTGACCCCAATCTAATCGGACTGGTGTCTTCAAAAGAAGAGGTGATTAGGGCACAGACCAACCTAGAGAGACAACCACGTGAGGACACAGGGAGAAGGCAGCCACCCACAAGCCAAGCAGGAAGAAACCAACCCTGTTTCTAAGTTGATCTTAGACTTCTGGCTTCAGAACAGTGTGAGAACAAATTTCTGTTATTTAAGGTCCCCTAGTCTGGGGCACTTGACTGTGATGGCCCTGGCGGACTAATGCAACATTCCTTACAGAGAAAACACCAGGGTGAAAGACATGCTGTGTCTGGGGATCCGGGTGCCTCCTTTCGGGGAGTGTGTGACTGATGCTACACTGAGGGAAGTTTGGAGGGGTCCAGAGCAGTCTCTCATCGCTGTGACTGTCAGGCCCGGGAGACTTGACTTGCCCCTGCAGAGACACAGAGCTGGGGGATGAAGCTGCCCTGCAGGACAGGAGATAGCCAGGGAGGGCAAGAGGAGGACTGTCCCGGGCATCAGAAGCAGCACATGCAGAGCCCTAAGGCAGAAAGAGCAACAAAAAGGATTCAAATAGCAGCAAAAGGTTCCATGTCCTAGGAGCTTAGTGAGCGAGAGAGCTGAGGAAAAGCGTCCCTTCTAGGTGGCCAGGTTTGGAGGGTGATGGTTTAACTGGGTAGAAGATGGACCAAGCCAGACACAGACTCTCAGCCTGTCTTTGCAGTCATGGGAACATAGGGGTGGCTTAGCAAAGATGACTCCCAAGCTTGTTTAAGAAAAAGTGACACTGGCCGGGCTCGGTAGCACATTCCTGTAATCCTAGCACTCTGGGAGGCCGACGCGGGTGGATCACCTGAGCTCAGGAGTTGGAAACCAGCCTGAGCAAAAGGGAGATCCTATCTCCACTAAAAATCGAAAAACTAGCTGGAGGCTCGGCACCCGTATGTAGTACAGTGGTTACAGTGTCACCCACATACACCGAGGGTGGTAGGTTCGAACCTGGCCCAGGCCATCTAAACAACTGTAACAAAAAAATAGCCAGGTATTGTGGCAGGTGCCTGTAGTTCCAGTTACTTGGGAGACTGAGGCAAGAGAATCACTTAAGCCCAAGAGTTGGAGGTTGCTGGGAGCTGTGACACTACAGCACTCTACCAAGGGTGACATAGTGTAACTCTGTCTCAAGAAAAAAAGAAAAGAAAAAGAAAAAACAGCGGGGCATTGTAGTGGGTGCCTGTAGTCCCAGCTACTCAGGAGGCTGAGGCAAGAGGATGGTTTGAGCCCAGGAGTCAGAAGTTGCTGTGAGTTATGATCCCATGACACTCTACCCGAGGTGACAGAGTGAGACTCTGTCTCAAAATCAAAAAGAAAGAAAGAAAGAAAGAAAGAAAGAAAGAAAGAAAGAAAGAAAGAAAGAAAGAAAGAAAGAAAGAAAAAGGGACCACAACATCACTTATTGTGACCAGGGCCTCAGAGTACTGTCAGATAACCAGCCAGAGCAGTCGCCCTTCTTGAGGCTGACGGTGGGGCCACGGGTACAGCAGTCATCCCCGGAATGGGCATATTCTCACAATGGCTTGGGTGGGGGGAAATTTCCAGGGAGAGTCCAATGAGGCCAGAGCCCATCTGCAGGCCAGGTGGTCTGTGGGACAGTGGGAAGCACTCTTGTAAGGGGACAAGGGCTGGGGAAAGAGGCAAGGGCTGCCCTGCAGGACGAGATAGCCAGGGAGGGCACAGGGCCTGGCCTCTGTTGACGAAAGAACCCAGGCAGCAGGGCCTGCACTGCTGAGTGCAGAGAAGCAGCCCCGGCAGCAATGGGCACAGGACCGAGGGGCACAGGGGAGGACTGGACGTGTGGAGCTAAAGGCCAAAGACACAGGGCTCTGAGTGTCATGTGAGGGGACCCTCCTGTGGGGTCCCTTCCCTCAGGTATGGCCACTTCTGGCAGCAGGATTTGAGTGTCCAGCAGAAAAGACTGTGTTAAGCTGGTTCTCTCTGGTGCCTTGGTTCTGAGCACAGACTCTGACTTGGTAGATGGTGCTCTAACCTATCTCTGCAATGGCAGGTCAAGGCTTCTGAGCAAGTGGCCTTAGCAAAGGCTAAAATTACAGGTATGAGCCACTGTACACAACTCGTAGAGTTGGCAACCCCAACTCTACAAAAATAATTTTTTTTTTAATTGACCAGTCATGTTAGTGTTCACCTGTAGTCCCAGCTACTGGGGAGGCTGAGGCAGGAGGATCACTTAAGCCCAGGGATTTGAGGTTGCTTTGAGCTAACTTGATGCCATACACTCTAGCTGGGGCAACAGAGTAGGACTCTGGATCCAAGAAGAAGGGAGGGTGCAACTTTAAACTGAGTCATCTGAAGCGTGGTGACCTGTTGGACATGGCAGTGGGGACCCAGTGAGGCCAGAAGGTGGCAGCAGGAGAGAGGAATTGGCACTGGGCAGGGCTGGGGGGCTTCCAGGAAGATGTGGGCACACCTGCCGTGCAGAGCGCAGGGCTGCACAGGCACACCTGAGCTGCTTCTCTGCTGAGAGACCGCAATCCTTTGATGAACAGCAGTGGTGGCGGCAGTGGCCACAGCACCAAATAACAATATCCGTGTTCTTCATGGCTCCTCATAACTTAGTGCCCAAGACGAGGACACACTGGAATAGACAAGGAACCCACTACAAAGAACAAGGATGCAGGCCCTGAGACCAGCAGGGGTGTTCTGCAGTCCCAGCAGCCACCAGTGTGCTGATTGCACCCATTTTGCTGACCAAGAAAATGGGTTTGCTGGAGCTGAGGTCGAGGGGTTGGCTGGAGCCTTCCTTCTTTTTGAGGGCCCATGGTGGAAATTGTTCCACTTAACTGATCCTTTGTAGAGACATGTGGATCACAGAAGGAATAAAGAAACAGACATTCAAATCACAGATAGCACAAGTCCAGGTTTGGACAGGGGCAGCCCTGGGCAAATCACTCAACTGCTATTAGCTGCCACCTTCTTTCTACAAAATAGATTTTAAAAACTGTCCACTTCCTAGAGACATGGAGAGGGTGAGCTGAGAGGTGAAGGGCTTGGCCAGCATGGATCCTGCTATTATGGCCACTTTCTCAGGACCGATAATGACACAGCGTGCTGAGTGCACAGCAAGGGTGACCACTGCCCGACAGAGCCTGGACGACCCCGCGGTATCACATCATGGCAGGAATCCAGACACTTGTTTAGAGAGGTGGGGAAACTGAGACTCAGAACAGCTTTGGAACACATGTGAGGCCAGTGAACTCTAATAGGAGGCAGGCCTGCTGGGGCCCCAAGATCTCTCCCTTTTAAAAGGTTACAGCTGGGGACGTCATTTTATAGCTAAGGAAACCGAAAGAAGGAAATGACAGGGGCGGTTGTGACCGTGCTTGGCAGACCCCATGACCAAGCAGAGACCGTGCTTGGCAGAGACCGTGCTTGGCAGACCCCGCATCCTCCTCCCTGCAGCCTCCCTTCCCCCCTCGCTGGGTCAGCCACACCCACTGCCAAAGGCACCAGCAGAGTCCTGGCTAGTGCTGTCTCTGTAATAAAACAGAGTTCCATGTGTGTAAGTGGGATTTATTTGTGGGTCGCTTTGTGGATCCAAAGAATTCACTAAAGCCCACGGCCCACCTGCTCTTGGGCATGCAATGGAGGCTTTACTGTGTCAGTAACACCCCCTTCCAAGAGGGGAAATTGGCAAAATACCCTATGAAATTACACAAATTTAAGCCAAATCAAATCGGGACATCAGTCATAGAGTCACTGAAACTTACTGAAATGCAAATGAAAACTCTGAGTAGAAGGGAAATGAAAAGGAAGAGGAGAGGTGGCAACAGAGATGTCCCCTGTTCCCAAGATAGAGAAGGGTGAGGTGGGTTGTGGAGTTGCCATGGCAGGCAGGTGCTAGGCTACTGACACAGGGGACCCAGTTGAATCCTCCTGGCTTTCTGAGTGAGGACTGTCACCCCATTTTACAGCTGAGGGAAACTAAGGCTGGCCCAGGTGCCTGCTCCAGGCAGGGATGGGAGCCCAGGTCCAGCAGGCTCCAGGGCCCCTGGTTTCCTGGCCTCACTATTGAGAGATGGGCCTGGTCACTCTATAGAAAGAGGGGAGGCCAGACTGCCTCACCCAGCAGGACCCTACACCACAGCAGACACAGGGCCTTCCCAGCAAGAAGAGCCTTCGCCACCCGCTTACAGCTCTTCCCTGACTGCCACCCTGAAAAAGGAGGCCAGAGCTCTGCCCCATCCTCCAGTATCCAGCCTGCTCGTGACACATGCCCTGACACTGTCTGAGGCCCAGCACCCTGCAGCCAGACCCTTCGTGTGCTGGGCACTCTCAGCACCTCCTGCGTAGGAGCTGTGCTTGGTGATTCCCTCCACCTGGAATGGCCTCTGCCTTCCTCTAGCCACAGATGCTCCACAGCCCTCAGATGTCAGCCAGATGCCAGGCAGCAGTTGTCATCCACCAGGAAATGAGGAACCCACACTGATATTTCATGCAGAGGAAGTTGGTTACAAAGGCATTGGAAAAGCCAAAGGAGCAGCAGGGAAGGGAGGCCTACTCCAGAAGTGACCTTGGGCAGCAGATAACACCCCTCAGCTGGAGAGGGAAGGGAGTAGCATGGCCCTTGCTCAGGACCCTCGGACTTGTCTGGCTTGGCTCTCCCGGACCAGATGACACTTAGAGTCCACCCTGCCCTTGGCCTCCAGGGTGGCGGCTGCCATGGAGTCAGTGTTCTGGACAGCACAGCAGAGCTGCACATGCTCTGGTCTTTCCCCACCCACTGCAAGGTTCGTGGCAGACCCCCCCCCCCCAACAAAACAGAGTAACAAGAGAAAAGCAACATAAATGAATGTGATAAAAGTTGCATATGATCCAGAGCCTTCAGAAATGAAGACCCAAAGAGGACGCCTGTACTTTTCTGATTAGGTTTGATGAAGCGGTCAGGTGGAAGTGTGATGGGAGAACGAGGGTGTATGACCTGATGGGAATATACTGGGGGGCGGCTTGGAGAGGCGCTTGGCTCAGGTTTCCCTGGGCCTCCCCTGGTGGCAGTCCCTCCCTCCACGTGTGGGAAAGGACAGCTGCCACATGAGGGTCTTCTGGGAGAAAGGAGGGGGGAGGTCATAGGGTGCCCTCCTAGACCTAGGGCCTGCTTCAGGGAGGAAGGCAGGGGAGGAAAGAGTGGGCTTCACGCTTCTGCAGTTTGCTCAGTTTCCATATTTTGGAGTAGGGTTCCCTGCACCCCGTCCCCAAGTTTTCATTAGGGCTGGGTGTGGCACAGGGGAGGGCATCACAGAGATACCCCTCCCAGCACTCGCCCTCATGGACCGTTTCATTGAGGATGGTGAGGCCCCGTCCAACAGGCCATGGTGGGGAGGGGAGCAGTGTTGAGTCTCCCCCTGTGGCCCAGGGGGGAGACTTGGTATTCCCCAAACTCACTCACTTGATCAAGGTCTTGTCTCCACCTGGGACCCCGAGGCTAGAGCCCTACGTGTGATCCCAAGGACCCCTGGCCCTGTCCCATCCTCCCAGATCTGGGGCATAGACCATCAAGCCCACTGCCCTCTCAGAACCTGCCTGGGCTACCCAGGAAGGCCTGCCTCTGAGTCCTGTCCTCTCTGCACTAAGCTGCTGTCCCTGACGGAATGCGGTCCTGGCCTCCTCGAGGCTCCCTGCCTTACCCCATGGCAGCTGGGGTCCCTGAGGTGCCCTCCTAACCACAGCCCACTGTACACACCACTCCCTCCCCCATTTTCTCCTAGACACCCCTATACACAGGTACTGCCTGACCTCAGCCCTCTGTACACACCACTCCCTCCTCCATTTTTTCCTAGACACCCCCATACACAGGTTGCCTGACCTCAGCCCTCTGTACACACCACTCCCTCCCCCATTTTCTCCTAGACACCCACCTACACAGGTACTGCCTGACCTCAGTCCTCTGTACACACCACTCCCTCCCCCATTTTCTCCCAGACACCCCCATACACAGGTACTGCCTGACCTCAGCCCTCTGCACACACCACTCCCTCCCCCATTTTCTCCCAGACACCCCCAAACAAACGAACTGCCAGACCTCAGCCCTCTGAACACACCGCTCCCTCCGCCGTCTCCTGGCCGAGCCCCCCCGCCCCTTGACCGGGCTGCCGTAAAGCCTCTGCCAAACCACAACGCTCCGCCCATTGGGCGGGGAGGACCCCGGCAGAACCACTGGCCTGGGGGGGG
>CAUYPK010145771.1:0-35351 GCA_963574355.1 Loris lydekkerianus
AGAATATAAATGTCTTAACACAATAACTAAGAAAATGCCAGGAAGGCTATGTTAACCAGTGTGATGAAAATATGTCAAATGGTCTATAAAACCAGTGTATGGTGCCCCATGATCGCATTAATGTACACAGCTATGATTTAACAACAACAAAAAAAGACAAAAGTTTTTAAAAAATAACATAACTATAGCTTCAATAACTCTAGCTATAATAGTCATTAATAGATATATAATATAAAAAGATGTAAACTGTGACACCAATAAATTGCAAAAGGAAATAATGAGTATTGAATTTTAGCATATAAATGAGGTTAAGTTGTTGCTATGGTCTGAATGTTTGTGCCCTCCAAAAATTCCTATGTTGAAACCTTATCACAATGTGATGGTCTTGGGAGGTGGAGCCTTTGGGGATGTGATTAGGTGACAAGAGCGAATCTCCTCTCCCAAGTAAGACTAAACCCTTATGAAAGATAGCCCAAAAATAGCCATATACACCTCGTGAGGATGTGGTAAGAAGGTGGCACCTGTGAACCACAAAATGCACTCTCACCAGAAACTGGATCTGTTAGCACCTTGACCTGGGACTTTTCTCCCTTCAGAAGTTTGAGCAATACATTTCTTTTGTTCATAAGCTGCCCAGATTATATTATTTTTTAAAGCAGCCCAAATGGACAAAGGCAGTTATCAACATAAAACAGACTGTTATGTTTCATATAAATTTCATGGTAATCAAAAAGAAAAAAATAACCTATAGTAGATACACACAAAATATAGAGAAAAGGAATTAAAAAATATCGCCACAAAAATGTATCAACTAACAAAGGAAGACAGCAAGTGAGGAAGAAAGGATCACAGGAACCATAAAACAGAAAATAATTACAAAATGGCAATAGTAAGTCTTTAAATGTAAATGGATGAAAGTCTCCAATCAAAATATACACAGTGAATGAATGGAATAAAAAGTAAGATTCAAATACATGCTACCTATAAGAAACTCACTTTAGATTTAAGGACACATTTAATCTAAAAGTGAAGAGATGGAAAAAGACTTTTCATGCAAATGGTAACCACAAGAGAGCAGAAATGGCTATAATTATATCATACGAAATAGACTTTAAATCAAAAACTGTCACAAGACACAAAGAAGGTCATTATATAATGATAAAGGGGTCAATTCATCAAGAGGAAATAAAAATTGGAAACATACATGTAACCAACATCAAAGTACCTAAGTAAATGAAACCAAATATAAGTGCAGGAATAAGGAGCCAGCAAGAAGTAATAGGACTTCAACACCCCATTGTCAACAATGGATCTATTATCTGGACAGAAAATCAATTAGTAAACAGTGGCTTTAAAGAACACTGTGACCAAAAGGACCTAAAATACTTATACAGAACATTCCATCCAATAGCAGCAAAATAGGCATTCTTCTCAAGTGCATATGGAACATTTTCCAGGATGGATCATATGTTAGGCCACAAAACAAGTCTTAACAAATTTAAGAAGACTGAAATCATATTAAGCATCTTTTCTGACCACAATGGTATGAAACTAGAAATGAATAACAGGAGGAAAATTGGAGCACTCACAGGTATGTGAAAATCAAGCAACACACTCCAGAAGAACCAACAGGTCAAAGAAGAAATAAAAAATAAAATAAAATAAAATCCTGGGAAAAATTCAAATGTTTAATACAACAAATCAAAACTTATAAGATGCAGTAGAAACAGATGTTAAGAAGAAAGTTAGCAAGAAATAACCTATATCTTTTTTAAAAAGAAAGATCTTAAATTAACTGCCTAACTTCATACTTCAAGGAATTAGAAAAAGAAAACCAAACTAAGACCAGAGTTATCAGAAGTAATAAAATGTTAAAGTCAGGAGGAAATAAAAACTAAAAAGTCAATAGAAAAGAGAAATGAAATAGTCAGTGTTTTGAAAAAATAAACAGAATTGACAAATCTTTAGCTAGACAAATTAAACAGAAAGAATCAAAGAGGAGATGTTGTAACTGGTATCAGAGAAATACAAAGGGTTATAAGAGACTATAATCAATAATAATATGCCAACAAACTAGATAGCCTAGAAGAAATGGATATATACCTAACATTCATATCTAACCACAAAAAATCACGAATAACCAAGGTAATCTTGTGCAAGAACAAAGCTGGAGGAATCACACTTCCTGATGTCAAATCGATTACAGAGGTATAATAATCAAAACAGTATGATATTGGCATAAAAACAGACATAGACCAAGGGAACAAATTAGAGAGCCTAGAAATAAACCCACACTATACAGGCAAATAATTTTTGATAAGAATACCAAAAAATATACAATAGGAAAAAGATAGTCTCTTTAATTAAGTGGTGTTGAGAAAACTGAATATCCATGAGGAAAAAAATAATTGGCCTCATCTTACAACATACACAAAAATAAACTCAAACTGGATTAAAGACTTAAATGTAAGACCTGAAAACTTAAAATTCCTAGAAGAAAACATAGAGGAAAATTTCCCTGATATTGGTCTTGACACTGAATGCACAGTCAACAAAAGCAAAGAAATCAGTGGGGCTACACCAAGCTAAAAAGCTCTGCAAAGCAAAGAAATAATCAACAAAATGAAAAATCAACCTATAAGATGGGAGAAAATATTCACAAACCATATATCTAATAAGGGGTTAGTATCCAAAACATACAAGAAACTCATACATTGTAATAGCAAAAATCAAATAACTTGATTAAGAAATGGGCAAAGAACCTCAATAAACATTTCTCTAAAGACATACAAATGGCCAACAAATAATTGAAAAGGTGCTTGTTACTAATATCAGGGAAATGCTAATTAAAAGCACAATGATATATCACTTCACATCCGTATGACCATTATTAAGATAAATGTTGGCAAGGATGTGGAGACAGGAGAACACTTACACACTGTTGGTGGAAATGGAAATTGCTACAGCCATTATGGAAAACAGTATGGAAGTGCCTTGAAAAATTGAAAATAGGAATATCATATTAGTCAGCAATCCCACTTCAGGGTATATTTGCAAAGGAATTGAAAACAGGATCTCAAAAGAGATATCTACACTCCCTTGTTCACTGTTACTATCCACAACATCCAAGATATGGAAATATCTATTGAATAAATGTCCATTGATAGCTGAATAAAGAAAATATGGTATATGCATATAATGGAATATTATTCTGCCATAAAAAGAAGGAAATCCTGCCATTCGTGACAAGCTGGATAGACCTGGAAGGCATTAGGCTAAGTGAGATAAGCCAGACAAAAAATAGAATTATTGCTGTTCTCACTGACATGTGGAATCTAAAAGAGCCAAAATCATAGAAGCAGAGAATAGAAAAGTAGTTTCCAGAGGTTGTGGGGAGGAGGAAATGGGAAGTGATGGTTAAAGTGACAAAGTTTCACTTATGCAAGGTGAATAAATTCTGAAGATCCACTACACGGCACAGTGCCTATGACTAACAATGCTATAATGTATATATACTATTGTATTTTATGGTTAAGTGTTCTTATCACACACACAAAATAATAATAGTAATAAATAGTCCTCAAATTCAAAATGTATGCACTAAACAGGTACAGTTTTTTATACATGAATTATAGCTAAATAAAGTGTGTTTTTTTTTGTTTGTTTTTTTTTTTTTTTGTTATAAGGGAAGAGGCTGTGTATAGTAGATCATGCCAGTAATCTAGCACTTTGGGAGGCCAAGGTGGGAGAATCACTTGAGGTTAGGAGTTCAAGACCAGCCTGGGCAACAGAGCAAGACCCTGTCTCCACAAAAAAGTAAATTAAAAAAATTAGCCAAGTGTGGGCGGCGCCTGTGGCTCAAAGGGGTAGGGCGCCGGCCCCATTTGCTGGAGGTGGTGGGTTCAAACCCAGCACTGGCCAACAACTGCAAAAAAAAAAAAAAAAAAAATTAGCCAAGTGTGGTGGCACCCACCCCCTATATTGCTAGCTCCTTGGGGGGGCAGGGGGGGTAAGGCCAGAAGATCACTTGAGCCCAGGAATTTGAGGCTGCAGTGAGCTATGATTACAACACTGCAATCCAGCATCATGGGTAAGAGCATGACCCTGTCTCAAAAAAAAAGATTCTAAGCAGAATGGCTGCTAAGAAAGCCAAATGTACTGAGTTCTAGAGACCTCTCTTCATTCATTCAATGAATATTTGAGGGAACTGCACACTCATTAAACATTTCAAAAGGAGCTTAAACTCCTCCTTCTTCCCAGCCACTAGGAGAGGGCCTTGCGATTAGCTACAGGGATGTAAAATTCAGGCTGATTTCTAGGGTTCAATGGTGAGAGACTTTCCAGAAGTTTACCTCCAAACACTAGGTCAGCAGGTCTTGTGCCTGAAGCCTACAGCATCCTTCTGGGTTGGTGCTGACCATGACTAAGGTTCTGAGTTAGCCTAAACAAATCAGTTACTTTCTTATGAGGCTGGGCTTGATTTTTGGAAACATCCAAAGGGCAACCATTGCCAAAGGTGGTGACCGAGTGGCAATGCCTAGTCTCAGCCAGGTCATTTCAATCAAGCCGAGGCCTGGTTTTACTCCTTGTTTCTTTTCATCCTCCCAGTACCCCCAGGAAAATCCAGGCTCATCTCAGTTCTGCCCAGTTGCCCCGAAGGGCATGTCTGCCATTGTTTTCCTGTATCCATCCCCTTCTTAGGGTCCAGGCTGCAAAGAGCAGTCTTTCAAGGGATGTTGATTATCCCACTGTTAAATCTGCCTAACTGCTTTTTAAATGAATTAATATGTGACCTACTCAAAGCACTGACAATGCCAGGTACAGTCTTGGTTATCACTATTATTATTGTTACTATTATCCACCAGGACTGTAATTCTTTCCAGATTTATATGTTATCTTAATCATCCTTTTTTTTTAAAATCATGGAAAAGCATCAGGTACATGGCAGGCACTCAATAAATATTTCTCTATTAATGTAACTGAGATGTATTTTTAAATTCTTCAGTGATCTGAATAAACTCCTGACCAAACAGAACCAAAGGGACCTAAGAGAGTATTTGAGAGCCTAGACAGTGAGTATTGAATTAGTTCTTCCACATAGTAGACATGGGACCTTGGAAAAAGTACTCAACCTCTCTGAGTCTCATTTTCCTCATCTGTAAAATGGGACAATTGTAACAATGGTGTCTAAGTTACAGGTGGCTGTGAGGATGAATGAAACAAGGCATGTAAAAATGCCTAGCATGGTGTGGCACATTCTAAATAGTCAATAAATTATTCCAAGCTCAGGAGTTAGAGACCAGCCTGAGCAAAAGCAAGACCCATCTCAACTAAAAATAGAAAAAAAACTAGCTGGGTGTGGTGGCATACACCTGTAGTCCCAGCTACTGGGGTGGCTGAAGCAAGACGATTGTTCAAGCCCAGGAGTTTGAGGTTGCTGTGAGCTATAATGCCCACTGCCCTTTACCCAGACCGACAATCTCAGAAAAAAAAAAAAAAGTTTTTCCTTATTATCCTCCTTGTCCCCAAAACTAATAAAACATTCAACTTCCAATCTTCCCCAATATTTTAAAACCACATCTATATTTTAAACTGTTTTGGAGGAGATGGGAAAAAAATCCTGTTATTTCTAAAAATGCTTAATTGGTGCCAACATGTTGGAGCAACTGGTACATAGCTTGGTAGGAAATCACTTCCCAGCTATTGTTCAAACGTTTTATTTTCATGAGGTGGGACATGACTAATCACAGCTGCTTACCCTGAAAAGTGACATCATACAATTTGCGTTGCAGGTCTTGCCCAACTGAAGACAATTTTCATAAAGGGCTCAGAGAAAAGCAACTGTAAGACCTTCACCTCCCGCCTCTAGCATCTGGTAGGTGGACAGGGGTCTCTGCTGGGCACTCCAATGGTCTACTGTGTCACCTGAGGCTCAAAGTACTGCTAGGACACTGGAGCCTTTCCATTTACCCCACTTCCCTATCCCCCTGTGTTGCAGAAGTAGCTTCTGTTTCCTCTGATGGGTTAAGTAAACTACCCAAAGCCTCACAAGTGGTTGAAGGCAGATTGTGAACCTAGGCGACAAGCAGTACAGTGGATGAAGGTAATGCTGGCGAGACTCAGAGGAGGAAATAGTCCAAGAGAAGGGAAAAGTCTGGACCATGCCAATCAGCCCCAGGAAAAGTTCAAGGGCTGGGAATGACTCACCCAGAACCACCCCAAAGTAATTTTACTGTCCCATAAACCGCAATACTATTGCCCAAGAGTCCAAACGTCCAGGTGTTACCCGCCTTCTTTCCACACCAAGTACCTCCAGGAACTGAACACCAAGATACACCAGCAATGATGACAATAAATAATTGTTCCAGCGCCCTTGGCCTTGACCAAGACACTGCTACACCCCCACAAGCCCCATCTTCTATCCCCGCAGCAAGTCAACTCCGGATCACCGCGATTCGATTCCCACTTAACAGACGATGCACAGACAGGGCCAAAGTCCCACAGGTGGCAGGCAGGGGCTCGGGGACTGGACCCCAGGCCTGTCTGGCATGGGAGCCGTCTCTGCTAACCGCTATGCCAGACAACGAACCTCTTTCCCTTCTAAGCCCTTTCCTCTCTCTCTTCCAGATCGCGAAGAGCCCAGGGTGTTCCCAGCTCCTGACTAGGAGGGAAGGGAGGGCAAGGCAAACGATGGCTGTTGCAGAAAGAGCTCTTTCCCCCAAAGTTTCGGTGCCAACCGTGGGGGCCACCGTGCTGTCCTCAACCCGGCTTCCACGACTGTGCAGGGGGGTGCAGAGGGAAAGGAGAAAGCGGGGCAGGAAGGGCAGAAGAGGAGGGGAGAGGGGGAAGGCGGGAAGGGAGGAAGCGCGGGCGGGAGAGCCGCGGCGGGGGCCGAAGTTACCGTTCACACCGCGCGAGGCAGGCGTCTTCCCAGTCCCGCGGCACCCAGGGTCCTGCGGCCGCTGCTGCTGAGAAAGCGAAAGTAAAAGCCCCGGCGCCGGGGAGGGAGGGGCCGCCGGGGCGGGTCGCTGGGCCGTGGGCGCCGCCCCCGGCTCTGGAACTGTGCGCTCCGCAAAGGGGGCCGCCGGCAAAGTCACCCGAGGGTGCGCTCTGCACCGCTGGCCACACGCCGAGTGGCACGGGCCGCCACTGGCGTCCTGCCCGGCGGTCTCCTCTGCAAAGTTGGCGGCGCACACCGGGAAGCGCTCTAGGGACAGTCTGCAGAGATGTTAGGAGTCCCGCCAGCGCGCGGGACAGCACATTCTGCAAAACTGGCCGCGCTCGAAGTGACCCAAAGAACGCAAACTTTACAGCGGCGCGCGATGATGGGGACGCTTGTCATATCACCTCTACTTCCCTGCCCTAGGTCTAGATCTCGACCTAGGCCTCCGCACCAACGCGGGGACCCAGTTCCCACAGCCGGCGGACTCCTTCCCCAGCCAGACCCGCAACCCCAGCCCGTTACTGTTCGCGTCCCCCGAGAGCTCCGCGCTGGCACCTGCCTGCGTTACCTTCCCAGACGCCGAACCCTGGGCCAGCTGCGGGATCGCCGTGGTCTTCCGCCTCCCAGATGGTGCTGTGCCGGGCGCCCTCCTTCGCGCGGGGGCGTAGATCGCTAACCGCGCTCGGTAAGCGAGTACCCACTTCGCAACAACCTAGCAATGTGGCGCCAGAAACATTCCAGAAGTATTTGTTGTGCGCCCCCACGTGTCAGGCAGTGGGTATGTGGCTGTGAATGAGTCACGGGCGGGACCAAGAGCGCCCGCACTGGTTCCAGCGCACGCGGACCTTACCTACATGCCCACGACCGCCCCATCCCCGACTTTCTTCACTTCCCGGGGTTGTAAACCAGGCTTCTGATGCCTTTCTCCCCAAGACTGCTCAAAGAAGCATCTCACACTAAAGTGTGAATATCTGAAAAGAAACTGTAGTTTTATTCATACCAGAGATAAAATATTTGCTTTTAAGAACTACTGAAGCCTGGAGCGAAAGGCGTACAAGCTTAGCGGTAACACGGTGAGAACCACACCTTTTTGTTGGGTGGTTTTTGCTGGCACCTGAGGCTTATGAATTCTCACCAGGTGAGAACACTTGCTTGGTCTGAAAAAGGACCGGCCCCCATAAGTGTAAGGGAATAATTATTATACAATTGATTAATTTCTGTGAAAACTCCTGAATGCCTGAATATTTTTCGCAGGCAGTAACACAGTATCTAATGTAGCTGCACGACTCTTCATTCAGAACTCGTTTCCCTGAAATTGGCTAAATGAAGCCATTTCAGCCACTAAGATAATTTACCCTGTAAAGAAATTCATAGTGAATTATTTGAGAAATGACTCCTATTGGCAAACTAAGTTACTTTCTGATTTGTCTAATTTGTAAGTTTAGGATTTTGCAGGTTATTCTTGAAATACAGTGGAAGTTAGAACCTTCAGGAGTAATGTCTACTCATTTTATAGATCAAGCATCTGAGGGTCAGAGCAGTTGTCCAAATTACAAACTGGCCAGTGGCAGAACCACGATTAGATTGCCCAGGAAAATAATGAATTTTCCATTCACAGGACGGCCCTGCCATAAATTATATTAAGCAAATACTGTATTACAGTGTGTTAGTGTGTAAGAATCCATAGCTGGCTCAAGGGAGAGGTGGTTTGCAGGGAAACTTTCTTTTCCAGTTCTTTGTTGTGGGCTATTAGAAATTCCAAGATTATTCTTCTGAGGCTGGCTTATCACGAGGAAATATGGAAGGGAAGAAACCATTGTGACATGTTCCCTCTCTAATCACTGTACTGACACTGGATTCAAAAGATAATCTCTCCTAAAGTATCTCCTTCCTGTGTCACTTCAGCTTTGGGCCAGGTAATTGTTTTATATTCCTGTCTATATTCACATACCTACAGCATGAACCCCCCCCCCCCATTTCAGAAAAATCCCCCAACTCCCTATATTTGGATGGTTTCCAAAGGCCTGACCTCATGGGTGTTTCTGGGCCAGTCCCTCTGGACCATCTGTGCAGCCCTCTCCTCTGGTAACCTGGCTGCTTGTCAGCTTCCGATCCCCACCCTGCTGGGCTTAGCACCTATGAGGGGTGACATCCTTAATGCTTCTCTAATATTCTGCAAACTCTGGCTCCTGTTTAGTCACCAGCAGGCTTCTGCCAGGTTGGGGAGAGTAGGCAGCTCAGGGTCCAGGTGGAATCCCTTTCTTCCCTGAAAGGAGGAATTCATGTTGCACCTGTTATCAATTAATTGCTTCCCAACTCAAAATTCACCCTTTTTGTCTGTTCTGTGAAAAATTGAAGTGGGCTCTTTAAGTGACTCTTTTACTGGGGGTCTTTGCCAGTGGCCTGATGTTAAGCTTTGTCAGACATTATGGGATGGAGGGGGTTTTGCTTCTGGGTTCTGGTGTTAAGCTTTGTCAGACATTATGGGATGGAGGGGGTTTTGCTTCTGGGTTCTGGTGTGTGGTGTGCTCCTGTGCTCCTTGATTTGTGCTCCTGCAAAATCAAGCTCCTGCAGAGGAGGTTGATTCCACCATCCGTTAGTGGAATAATTCTGAGGCACACTGTACAATTTCTCAGAGGGTCCCCAACAAGACTGAGCCCCAGCTGCCCACAATGGTAACTATCTCAGAATATACCCTCTATGGACACTTCTCTTTTCCCGGGCTCATGCTTCTTAAACCTTCACTCCTGCCTCATGGGACCACCTCCCAAATAACCTACCTGCACCCAAGCCCATGCTTTAGGGGAGAATATAAATTAAAGAATGCACAAAACCCCCAGTGCAAGAGGAACAACTCCAATCTCCCCTGAGCACTGGTGAGAGTGAGGGGTCAGTAGCTGCCCTCCCACTTCATATTCATCATCTCTCTATAATCTCAAAACCAGTTCATATGTACAGCCCTGGAGGGCCTGGGAAGTGATGCAGAGCTGGGAAGAATTGCCTCATATCCTGGATGACTCAGTCAAGGCACAAAAAACCCTTGATCACTGAGGTAGGGAGGCCACCATCAACTGGATGGAATTTAAAATAGATAAATAGGGAGTGCTACATTTAACTTCAAAAAGGAGTCCAGTTGCCCACATGCTGAAAAAGTCACTAATGTGCAACCAAAGGCTGTGAGCTTTTTCATGCATGAGAAGCTCCCTATGAGTGAAAACAAAAAAGCCACAGCAACATGGGGCGGTGTTGGCAGAAGCTTTGTGGGATCTGGCTCCAGCTCGCTAATCCCACCCTGGGTCCTGGGAGCTCTGCTGATTGGAGATACCTTGGCCTCACCTGTCACAGGCCTGTCTCTACATGTGCCAGCCCAGCTTTGGTAGTGACAACTACCTCCATGTGGACTCTGGTCATCTGCACAGGGGCACAACCAGCAGTGTCTTTGGCTTCTGCTGCCCTTGGTGTTTTCCTGTTCGTGTTGAGGCATGAGGTGCTGTGGGTCTCCCTAGGCACGTACACATGGAGGAGGAGGGGAGTTAACACCAAATGGAGCAAAACCTATGGCAGACAGGAGCCAAGAGATAATTCTCCACCCTATTCAGATATTCCTGAGTAGCAGTTGTTAATATGTCCCCTTGGAAGACAGAGATCAAGTGGCCCAATGCACTTTATACCAGGTGGTGGCCGCCTTGAGAACCAATCTTATACTTCCTGCCCTCCCCCCATTTCCTACCTTCTGACACTTGCTCCTGGATTACACTTCTGAGCAAAGCCTTTGCCTTGTGTTCTGTTTTCTGAAAACTTTAGGCTGAGACTGTTGTTGTCTGAACCAATCCCTAAGGCCAAAGGAACTTGGTACGCTCACTGACCCAGGCTTAGACAGACTGATGTATCATTGTCAAGAGGGAGGAGCCGTACGCAACTCAAGGTGGGGTGTGGACCAACCAAGTGTCGACCCAGGCGACGAAGGGTGTGTTACTCTTGCCCTAGCAATGAACATTTACTTCCAATTCTTTAAACTGGCGAATTTCTAGTTCTTGGATTGCTCTTGCTCATAATTTCTGGTATCTAATAAAGCAGAAGTGATGGTGCAAGTCAAATTTAATATTTCATTTTGGGAACCCTTGTTTTCACAAATGTTACAGAGAATTTGTAGCTGCTACAGATTGTAATCACAACCTCAGGCAGGGAAGAAATGTCACATAGCTTTTCCTTTAAATGGAATCTACCTTGATTCTTCAGCATTCTGAATTGGGGAAAAGGTCATTCCCAGTGATTATTGGGGCTTCCCCCAACTCCCCAGTTAAGGCTTGAGATTCCAGAATAGAGCAAAATGTCTGGGGGACCCTTTGGGTCTTTGTCCTGTGCCAATTGCTGCTTCATTTGCTCAGGCTGGTGACAGCCCTGAGGACATGTTAGTGTGGGAGACTTTGCTGAGTCTGGAGCCCCTCCTTTGAGCTCCCAAAGGCTGCCTTGTGCCCCAGGGGGAAAAGCTCAGATTTCACCCTCTGTTTAGTCTCATGTGAGTTTGAACACTACTCTTGTTCATTTGTACTTGAGAGCTTCTTCCTCTCCCCTGGCTGATTCAACTCAACACAAAAATAGTACGGGCTTCTCTCCTCTCTACCTGCAGACACCAGCCTAATCTCAGAGCATTTAGGTCAGAGGTCACAAACTGGCCGACTGCTGGCCCAAGACTGCCCATAGCCCATATATTGTTTAATATATAAAACTGGAAATGTCATGTGTAGATGCAGATTTCTGCCTTCTCTAGAAAAATCAGAATATTTGGCAATGCTGGACACTGATTCTTTTATGACAGTGATCGGCTAGGACTGGTGAGCAGTTGGTTTCTTCAAATGGGTGTGTGATCAGGACTCCGCACCTTGCCTCTGTAAGCATTTTGGTATGAGTACTAAATTTATCTCATTTATTCAATAAATCCTCATTGAGCTCTTTTTAAGTGTCATTTCATCAGCAACTGAAAGCAGCGAGAGGCTTCACAGAACCAGGACCAGAGATTTTGTCTTGAAGCCACCAAATTAAGGCCTGCAAGGCAAAGGAACACTCAGAAAGATCTTAGAACATTCTAGGATAAAATACAGAGGCTAAAACACAGAGTTTTCATTTGTTTTTATTTTTGCATTCCAATAGAAGCTAACCACAAATTAATATTCAGTTTTTAGTTTCATTCTTCTGAACATTTTTAGTAGATAGAGCTAAAATTCAAAAATAGTATTTATCCTTCCAGGGTAGTGAATCAACCCCATTTTATTTCCTATATTTTTGGGAGCTGGCCTTTCTGCTTTAGTCATAGGCTGCCTAGAGCAAGCTTTTTCTAATTTGATCGTCGGATGATGGGGTGGCGTCTTCCCTTAGGTTCTTTTCTTGGGTAATGATCACAGCTAGTGTTAAATCACTCCATGCTGCCTGATCATACACCAGGATTTGGTTATCCACATAAACATGATGCTGTTGTGAGTTCATTTTTCTATTTAGGGAAGCGTGTCAGCTAGAAATACCTCCACCTTATTTCCCAGACGCATGCGTGCTGAGTGAGTTGCCAAAATAGCCCCTTGAGTAAGTGGCGGCTTTAAAAACCATCCCACTGCTGACTTCAAACTAGAAGGTCAGCAAAGGGGAGTGGAAGTTGGACTGTGAACGATCAGGGTGCCTGCAGGAGTTGAACAGTTGTCAGGTTTTTGGAGACTTGAACGATTTGACTGGGGGCTCTCTTTGGATTCCTTGCCTGTTGCCCACCTCTCTCTCCTCCTCTTTGGACTTGAAGATGAATGTGCAGGCTTGCTCTCGGTGTGGGTATGGGGTTTACCCTGCTGAGAAGATCAGCTGTATAGATCAGGTCAGTAGGCATTTCTTGGCCTTTGGGAATAAGAACAAAAATGGGAGCTTTACCCTCTCCCATCTACCTTCTCCCACGTGGGGCTTTTACAGACCATAAGAGAAAGATGTCTTCTCCCACCTTTATTTAGTTCTACGCATTTTTATGTCTTCTATGCTGTTTTGAGAAAAAAAAAAAAGATGCATTTATTTAACTGTGTGTTGTTAGAGCTGTGTGCACTTTTAAATTTTTTAAATCCCCATTTTATCCCTAAAGCTCAATTTTTTAACCCTAAAATATATAAGAATCTCGAGTCTAGGGAAAAAGGGTAGTTATTACATCTTTTCTATATGATTTCTAGATATGGCACAAAGCATGTTTTCACTGTGAAGTTTGCAAGATGATGCTGTCTGTTAATAACTTTGTGAGTCACCAGAAAAAGCCGTACTGCCATGCGTAAGTGTCCGATGCTCCTCCCTGCCACCTCTTGAGTTTTGTTTGTTTTTCAACGAGTGCCCAACTAAAGGTTCACATCAGAGACTCCAGGGTTAAATCCAAGAAATATCTTCCCCAAAGTGTCTACTTATATCCAATCCCTGAGGAGAACTAAGGTGGGATTTTATGCAATGGGCAGAAACTTTCAAATTTCTTCTAAGTAAAAGATCAAAGTTTTGCACTATCACCTCATGTCAAATTATTAAATATTGTGCAGAAAACCATAATTGCCATGGATATACCTATAGAGCTTTAAAGTGTTTTAAATAACTTCAGAATCCTTTTCTATTTTTTTCAGAAAGTTTTCTAATCATTTTCAGTTAAATTTGGACTTTAAGTTATATATGTTGAATTTATTTGGTTTGCCTTTTATTTTTATTCTGTAAGACTCATTGCCTGGCAAACCATGAACTATAAAGTTTGTGATTAACTATGAATTATTAAGTTTTATATTTATTGAATTTTACAAATGACTGTACTTTTAAGAATAGTCAGTCATCTTGGATAAAGTGTATTTCTAATTTTGATTTATATCTACTTTTTGTAGCCATAATCCTAAGAACAACACTTTTACCAGTGTCTATCGTACTCCATTAAATCTAAATGTGAGGAAGTCTCCAGAGGCCTTTAGTGAGGTAGGTTACTTAATTTTGCATGTGGAGGTTGGTGGGGGATGAAGAAAGGTTGGTTAAGGGCTACAAACATACGGTTAGAAGTGATAAGTTCTATTGTTTGGTCACAGACTAGGGTCACTATGGTTAACAACAACATATTGTATATTTCAAAATAGCTAGAAGGACTTGTAGTGTTCCCAACACATAGAAATGATAAACGTTCAAGACAGTTGGATACCCCAAATACCCTGGACTTGATCATTACACATCCTATGCTGCACATTCTCCATAAATATGTACAATATTATATATCAATGTTTTGAAATAGAAAATCCCTTTGTGAAGGCACCTGTTAGGTTTTTAAGTGTCTCCGTCTGTATGTGAACCTGCCCATTTCCACCACACACGTGCAAGTCTTCGTCTTATAGGAAGTCCTTGTCTTCCCATAAGATTTAGGGGCTAATATGCAGGATAATCTAGGTTGCGTATTTGAGCTAGGATGGATGACAATTTATAGAGTGGGCCCTAAATGCACTAGGTATTAAATATATAAAATGTGGTTTACATAATTGCAAAACATTACAAGTCTTTTTTCCCCTCACAATGCTTTGGTACATAAAATTTTAAAACTTCTAATTCTGCACTCTGAAATCTCTCTGAATTCAGTAGTTGCTTAAAATCATTAGCAGCCTCTCTTTTCTCTTTCCCCTTAGGGTGTAGGCAGGTCAAAGATATTTTGATTCAGAAAAGATATTTGGTTTGAGAGGCAGGTTTGGGATGGGAAGGTAGACAAGAAGTCCACATTGATAAACCTAACCTCTTGAAAGATCAATAATGTTCTGTCAAATAACCAGCTATTGATGGGACTGTCACTCCAACTAAAATGATGAATCATTGCACTTCTCTCTCATGCCCACAAGAAGTTGCTCTGTGGGATGAAGTTTAGTGGCTTTCTAAAATTAGAAAATTGCTCATGAAGTGAAAGGCTCTCTAGTAATCTCCCCTTGCCCAAGTTCTCCTTCCTAATGTTTCCTCACCGAGTATTGATTCTCTTGCCTCCCCAGGCCTGCCTCCCACTCAAGGAAGTAAGTGTTAGAGCCAGGCCTGGCTGTGCGGCTTTCTACAAATCCACATAATAAAATACCTTATTACAGTAAGAGCTTTGCACTAATTGTGGGTTTATTATTATCGTTATTTAACAGGCTTATATAGCTTTTACTGCAGAAGGGCTTAATTCATTTAATGCACATGAGGTAGATATTATTATTATTCCATTTTATTGGTGAGGAAACTAAAGCTTGGAGAGTTGCACATATTAACACATTGATTCCTAAGGATTCACGAAGAATTAAGAATCCCTTAAGAATTCAAAATTGTAAATTGTGAATTACTGAGAAAGCGAATTCTTTTAGAATTTTATTTTCATCTTTTGATATCTGAGGCCGGCTCTGTGAAATTACAATAAATACTGAATTTCGATCTTACTTACTGAGAGTGCCAAACAGACCACCAAGTTTTTTATATTCTTTCATACATTATTCTTCATAAGAGCCTTCTGTGATAGTACATTACAGTTGGGGAAACTGAGGCTCAGAAAGATGAAGTACTGCCTGGTTTCACCCAACTAGTTGGGCACAAATCCAGTTTGTTTTTTTTCTTACTTTAGAACCTGTATTATCAGCTCCCTTTCATATATATATAGAAGGTGGCAAACTCCCCAGAGGAAAAGGAGCATTATTCAATATCCAGGTGTTTTTGCAGTTGTATAGCCAGAATTTGGTGAACAAAACACAAGTGACGTACTTAGGCATCAGAATGTTTTCATGTTACACTCTCTACAGAGAGATTCTACCCTAGGCCACACAGCTGGCCTCTCTCTACCTTAGAATCACGCAACAGGTCACACAATACTTACCTGTCTTTGACATAGTAATGGACTCACTTTCTTTTAACTTCATATGACAGACCTAGCCTGGAGAAAGGCTAGGATTATCGCTGGCTCTATTTAAAGCCACAGACAGTGGTGTGAGCTTCCCAGGAGGCCTGTGTGTGTGTATGTGTTTGTATCCATGTGACAATGTGCATATGTGTATGTGTACACAAGTGTGCATGTGTGGAATGTATGTGCATGTGTGTATAGGTATGATTATGTGCACACGTGCATACATGTGTGTGCATGTATGCATGTATGTCCATGTGTATAGTGTACATGTATATAGTGTATATGTGCATATATGTGTGTATGTGTATGCATGTGATCTATGTATATGTGTATATGATGTGTGTACGTATATGAGCATGTATGTGTGCATAGTGTGTGTGTATATGTGTGTATATGAGTATATGAGTATATATATATATGTATATGATGTGTGTTTGTGTGTATATGGTGTGTGTACACGTATGTGTACCAAAAAGGTAACTCCTGAGATCATTCTCCTTTCCCACCAGGTAAAAATTGAAATAGATAACCAGATCTCCCTAGGCTTCGGGTCTCACATCCGCCCTAGGGTGTGTGATGGATTATCTTTGTATTCTCATGCATCTCTGAGAGATTTAGCCAAATAAATGAGATTTTAGCACATGCAAATTCATTCTGCATGTGCTAAAATAAAAAAAAAAAAAAGAGGGATTTTTCAGTGAAGGTGAGGAAGGAGAAAGGTAGGGTAATAATTTTGAATTGGCATTGGAAGCAGATCTATAGCTTTCTGTTTCCTAAATGTCACTCTTTGAAAAATAAATAAATATTTATAAGGACAGAATCTCCTGTTTGGTTGGTGCGAGTGGAATTTTTGGTAGAACTAAACGCCCAGGTTCTCTTCTATTCAGAGATGCACATTATCCTTTAGTGCGCCCTTACCCCACCAGGAGCATTTGTGACTTTTTTTTGCTCAGTGTGATTATGAATGTCGTGAAAGGTCTCCAGGGGAGAAAACCCCTCCCCAGGTGTGGCTTTGTCTTGAGGGCAGAGGACAGCAAATACAGCCATTTGGAAGGGAAATGGAGTATCTGTTTTGGTCATGTGTTTCTGATTCCTTAAGTATGTGGTTCTCAAGGAGGATAGTTTTAACCCCCAGGAGACATTTGTCTGGGGACATGCTGATTGTCACAGTGGGGTGGGGCATGTACATTTCTATCTGGTGGGCAGAGCTCAGGAATGCTATTAAGATGCTCAAGCTGGTTCCCTGCAACAAATCATTAACTGGCCCCCGAGATTAGTGTTGCTATTCGTAGGCAAAAATCCCTGACTTAATTCTGTACAATGTTCATGATAGTCTCTTCAAATACATGGGGAAAAGCTTGTAAAAATCTCTCAACTTGTATATTCAAAAATACACACATGGGAGCTGTATTATATACCATTAAGCAGCAGCAAACCCAGAAAGTCAGTGACAGAAAGTGCCTTTGTTAGGAAACTAGAATTCCTTGGGTTTAAAGTTTCCTCTGAACTTGTTTCCTCATTATCTGTAAAATTAAGGATTTAAACTTCAGCTAGTAAAAATTTCAGATTTCTAGGCCTCATTTAAGATCTAATAATTATATCTTGATTTGGGTGTGAGACCTTTTTTCCTTCTATGGTTAATGCTTTTTATGTTCTCTTTAAGAAATCTTTGCCTATCCCAAGGTCGTGAAGATGTTGTTGAGATGTCAGTCTTCCCCAAATTGGTCTATACATTCAGTGCAGTCCCAGTCAAAATCCTGGTGCTTTTTTGTAGAAATTGACACTGATTCTAAAATGGATAGGAAAACACAAAGGTTCTAAAATAGTCAAGAAAACTTGAAGAACAAAACTGAAGGAGGCAGGTTACCAGATTTCAAGACTTATAAAAGCGGGAGTAATTAACTCTGCATAGAGTTGGCACAAGAATAGACCAGCAGACCAACAGATTTCAATAAAGGTCTGGAAATAGAGCTGCGTTTATTTGGTCACTTGAATCATGACAAAGATTCTGCTGCAATTCAATGCAGCAAGAATGATGTTCCACTAAATGGTCCTGGAGTGATTGGGTACTTATACAGAAGAAAATGAACCTTGACCCCTATCTCACCACCTATACTCAAAAATTAACTCGAGGCATATTATAAATCAAGGTAAAATTATAAAGCACCGGACAATACTTCTGTGAAATCAGGGAGCCAGCATTTTAACAAGCTCCCTGGGTGACAGTTACAGACTAAAGTTAAGACCCTGCTGCTCTAATGTCCAGTGTTTTCTGGGGTTCCTCTCACCTGAATACTTTGTGCTGTGTGATAAGCTCATAGGGACTTTATTTCAGTCTTTTTAATTGTACTGCTCAATAGAGCTTTGCACACAGCAGGTGCTGTATATGTGCTACCTGGCTGGTGGTGCAGATGAAACCACAGTGAGACTGATGGCGCAGCACGGATCGTTGTGCAGTTCAGATGTTTTATAGTTGAGATTTAGGACAGTCCCGCAATTTCAGCTAGGCATTATTTGTTTATTTTTCTTTCTCTTTTCTGATGGAAATATTACTGACAACATCTTTACTGTACAGATCCATGACCAAGAAGATGGTGAACGTTTTAAATCTGTTTTTCACTGGGACATGAAATCTAAGGATGCGCCTAACAGGCGACCACTCGTGAATGGGGTAAGAGAAGGGTGATAGATGGATTTGGTAAAAGAAAAAGGAATGACATACGTATGCAAATGAAGTGTGTTATTACTATTATTATTTCTACGGAAAATCAGTTAGGTCTTCTTTTATCCAGTTTGTAATTCTGGCTATCTCGGGAAGACCTCCATCCATGCGTCCTACTATCCCCTCAACTCCATCTGCGCTAGCCCAAGTTCATTGTCTCCTCCCTTCCAACCACTATATCTTGGGGATGTTTTCACATTAGCATCCTTTTAAGCTATCATGGATGGGTGTATCATGGGTGCACCATTAAGAATGAATGTCCAGTACCATGCTATCCCTATTAATAGACAAGGTTATTTCCTTTTTTTTTTTTTTGAACACCCTTGTTCAAGATCTCTTTTGGATACAAATAAGTGTTTATCTAGAATAGATAATGAAAACGGGGTTGTTAGGTCAAAGGGTACATGCCTTTTTAATTTTAAAAAAGATCATCAAATTGCTTTCTGAAATACCTGTACAGTTTATACCTTCAAAGACAGAGTATGAAAATATCTGTTTCCCCACACTCTCACCAGCACTTGGGATTACCAGAAAAATATTTTGATAATCTCTATCTTGTTGTTTTAATTTATATTTCTGTGATTGTAAGTGTGGTTGAACATATTTTCACACATGAGTTATCTGGCTGCCCAGATCTACCCATCCTGTCCAGCTTGCCCCCCTTGTCCAAACCCACTTGGCTATCCATCACTTTCCCTGAAGTCCAGCCAAACCCAGCTCCTCATGGTCCTTCAGCTGAACACATCATTGCCTTCATACATTTATTTACAGCATCCCACAGTCTGGAATTTCTTCAATAACTAGGTACCACATCTGTTACATTATAGGCTTTCAGGGTATATGAGTGAGCAAAACATGAGATCTGTGCCTTCATGGAGCAGACCTTCTAGAACAGAAACCCTTTTTCTCCCTTGGCCTTTGCTGACTGACCTCAACCCTAGAGGTCCAGCTCAAACTCCACCTTCCTGCCCCAAAGGGGGTCCATCTGATACAGACTGCTTTTTAAAAACTCCAGTAGCATTCATTATCTGTACACTATATTTAGAACAACATCATGAAGGTTGTTCAATTGTTTTTTGTCTTGTTTATTAGTTTTATCTCACAAGGTGGGTCACAAGGAAGGTCATTGAAGGAGGAACTCTCTGATTTCCTTTTCTTTTCTTTCTCCATAGTCAGTTTTCAGGCACATAATGGGTAGTAGGGTAATAAAGCTTGTCTGAATAAGGCTGACTCATCTCAGATTTCTTGTCTGCAGTGATTTCCTCCTACCCAATCTCGGTGGAATGATGAGCAAACAAGTGTTCAGTTACATGTCTTTGTAGGAATATTTATATGACATAGCAAATCTCAGTTCAATCATTTAGGATATTAGATCATTTTTTAGGCTGCAAAAGATGAGCATTTTAATTAGCTGAATATACCAATAGGAGTTTATGGTTTGTAGGGGATATCTTATTTTGACAATGTATGTGAATGTTGCTGGGTCGGTAGGGGGATCTTGCCAACCAAATACATGCGGTGTGTGTTTGTATGTATTTGTGTGCTTCCTTTGTAGACGGACTGTTGGACTGAATATGGGGAAGGGAATGCTTGGTGCCCGGGAGCTCTGCCAGACCCTGAAATCGTAAGGATGGTTGAAGCTCGAAAGTCTCTTGGTGAGGTAAGGGCCCTAGAAATTACTTCACTGATTAGTTAACAATTACTTTGAATGTTTTTTTTTTTTTTTATTTTTAAGGTTGTGGTAGACAGAATAATGCCCCACTACCCTCAGAGATTTTCACATCCTGGTCCCTGGAACCAGGAGGGTGAGAATCAGAGAGAAGGTGGTGACAAGCAGATGGTACCAGCCACACAGGGCAAGAACCAAAGACTGTGGGCGCTTATGGAAGCTGGGAAAGGCAAAGGAACTGAGTCTCCTCCAGAATCTCCAGAAGAACCAGACCAGATGGCCCCTTTCAAAGTACTGACCCCCCAGAACCATAAAAGAGACCTCAGTGGGCTTCCATGGAGGAAAGGCAGTTTAGCTCAGACGTAGAGATCTCCAATTATTTGTATGCACTGTCCTCAAGATCCCTACACACCTAACCCCTGAAGAATGTGCTTTGGAAAATACAGTTAGTCTTCGTGACATTTCCTTTAGAAAATGGAAAGAATGCTAGAAACATAAACGCTAAGATGATATGTCTCCTCACCAGATATCAGAACATAATCAATCATTAGAAAGACATTTTACTCTCAATGCGGTAGGTTACAGAAATGGCTGTGTTATCACACAGATCTTTGAGTCAAAGGACAGCCTTGACATTGTGCCAGGTTCCACATGTTTAGATATAAGCATTGAAAGGGAGCTCTTTCAAGCAGGTGGTACCAGCCAAAGAACATGGGGGCTTCTAAAAGCTGGAATATGAATTTTTTCTAGAAATATGAATTTTTTGTTATTATTGGTGTTATTCAAATCCCTGGGTGAGTTTCATTTTCAAATTTATTCCAGGTGACTGAAATATTTTCCAACTAGCTTATGAATCCAGTTTCCTTGGCTTTATTGGTGTTCTCACCAATAAAGTTTATCTGTTAGTTCTCACCCAATATCATATTAGTCCTCATGCTAACGTTGGTTCTGCCCAGCAGGAGTACACAGAAGACGGTGAGCAACAGAGGGGCAAAGGAAGCTTTCCAGCCATGATCACACCTGCCTATCAAAGAGCCAAGAAAGCCAACCAGCTCGCCAGCCAGGTGAGGGTCTACATGGGTAGCCACCATCAATTCAGCTAATTTTTGTTATCAATGAACCCTGTGATTCTGGAAAAAGACAGTAAGAAAGTGCTTTGGGGCAGTAGGTGCCATTAGTGTTGCCTTGTAGAGAAAACCGTGTTCTTGCCTTTCCCCTATCAGTTACCCTGTGGGCCTTGATGGGGCCACATTTATAAAAAGGAGAGAAGACCACGCAGCTCACCCTAAGGCTGGACCAAACAATTTCTTGAGATTGACTTAGCATTAAGGATCTTTCACTGGATGTCAGATCCTCCTGAAGAGTAGCATAGGTTATTGGGTAAAAAGCTCAGATTTTTGGAGGCAGAATGCCAAGATTTGATCTTGGCTCTGTCACTTAGTAGGTGTGTGACCATGGAACATGTACTTATGTCCTCCTTGGCTTCCCATTGGTAAGGTGGGGAAAACATTAGTCCTGCCAAATGTGACTGTTACAGAGATTAAGGGAGTTAATATTTGTTCAAGTCTCTTAGACTTAGCACATTAGCATAAATGTTTTTTGAGGAGGACCCCATGAAACAAGCTATAGAAGATTTGCCATGGTTTGTGTTGAGCACAGCCAGCAGGCACAGCTTCCAGAGAGCCTCGAGGAGAGGTCCTCATGGAGAGGCTGTGGGGTGGGTGCACCCTTACCCCTGTGCTGTCTCCCCATCAGGTGGAATACAAGAGAGGGCACGATGAGCGCATCTCCAGGTTCACCACGGTGGCAGATACCCCTGAGCTGCTACGGGCCAAGGCAGGGGGACAGCTTCAAAGTGATGTAAGAAATGAATCTGTGGTTTTCCTTTAAGATTCCTCATTCTTCCTGGAGAAGTGGTATGGGAGATGTAGGAAGCATCCAAGTCCTGAGTGGAATGAACTGTCTAAGGTCAAGGATGGTCAAGTCCAGTAAGTCAGCCAGCACAGACCTTGTGAAAACTCTGTTCAAGAGAGGAAACTTTAGTTCAGATTAGTACCAAACTCAGTGTTTCTGGTTAATTTGAAAGATATCTCTCTTGCCACCACAAGGTAGAGAGCATAATTCCTAAAGAAGTTTTATTACTTGCCTTTTCATAGTCAAAATGTTCCACAGCCTAATAAGACCAAGAATTTAGTGTCATGAATGGAAGGCTGAAGCATAAATCCAGCTTCACCTTAATAAGTGGCTTCCACTTGCTTTAGCCTAGATCTGGGGTTGAGAAGCTTCTTTTGTTTCCCAGACTTAACTGGCAGCTCTTCAAGGACAGGAGATTTATTCCTCTGCCCAGGCCTACTGCCTGGCCCACACCAGGGGCTGAACAAGTTTGTGTTGAGTTCACATTGAGGGTCTCCATGTGCCAGGCCCTGTTTTGGACATTGAGAATATAAAGATGTGGAAGATGCACATGGTCCATCAAGCTGTCAGCTAATTACATGCCCTAAGAGCTGTCTCACCATTTAATCAAGAGAATTTAATTAAAGCATTTAAAGGTCCCACTTCAGGTGATACACAGGATGTCATGGGAGCCCCTAGCGGGGCACCTCACTAACGTTGTCTAGTAGATAGTGAAATTGGGGCACATGATTCATTCTTTTTTTTTTTTCGTTTTCCAGGTGAGATACACAGAGGACTATGAACAACACAGAGGAAAGGGAAGTTTTCCTGCTATGATCACACCTGCTTATCAGATAGCCAAAAGGGCCAATGAGCTGGCAAGTGACGTAAGTGTCCATAATGATGTCACATTAGGGAGGAAGAGGGACGTTAACCTGGGTCTGGGTAAGGAAACTTCCTGTCTATTTTTGCATTTACCCTGGAGCCAGGAAAGAGCTTTGCTTCATAGTTTTCAATCATTTTCGCCAGGCCAGCAATCTGACACTTGTGGCTAAGATATACTTCTTAGCCCCGAGCAGGAAAGAACATTCCACAAGACATTGACTTTTACTCTCCTGGCTCTTGTGCATGGGAGGCTAAATTCACTGGCTTTGTCCTTTCTCTTCAAACAGGTGAGGTACCATCAACAATATCAAAGAGAAATGAAGGGAATGGCTGGTTCAGCCACTGGTGCTGAGGGCCTGCTGACAGGGGAATGCCTAGACCAGTATGGCCAGGTATGTAATAAAATGACCTCCTGGTAGACTGTCCTTTTCCCTGGTCGGTTCTTAGTTTGACCCCCCTCTAGGCTGTGACACAGCTGTCACCATTTAATCAGAAGTGGGACTAAGATTTATCTTTGCCCTATTTATGAAAGGTGGGTTTTCCAAGCTAGAAAGTAGTGGACAAACAGTAACAGAGGGCTCAACTTGACTGACTTAGGAAAACAGATTAACTACGTTTCTGTTCATTTCTTTGTTTTAAAATAAAGGACCTATACCAATTTGGTGGCTTGGCCAAGTATAAAGCATTCTCATCCATCCAGTGAAGAACATCTCAAGGACTAAGACTGGCTGTGTTTAACTGGTCACAGCATAAGTGTGAATGTACATCAAAATGTACATCTTGAAAAGCATTGAGCATTTTACTGAGAAACAGTATGAATTTTCTTAGAAAGTTCCTAGAGAAAGCACCATGCCAGAGAATGCAAACTCTTTTCCCAATTCCACTCTTCAAACGAACTCTATCTTGACAGGGAGTAGAAAGGTCAAGATTACGATTATGAGCTCATTTTTATGTGCTCAGATCCCTATGTATTTTCTTTTCTTAGCTACATATTATAGGGGAGAAAGGAAGCATTATTTGTTCACAGTTGCAAGTAAAGAATATTGGAAGAAGTGTGTCTTCTGAAAAGCACATTCAATGAGTTTAAGTGACTATTTTTCTGTAACTGGACAGTTGTTTGAATTATTTGGCTGCAAGTAGCCTGTCTACAGTATATATGAGTTATACAAGGAAGCAGGTAGAATTAATTTCTCTTCTGTAGAAAAACAAGTTGCCATAATTGGGTAAATTTTCATCTGAGTCTTAAGATGTAGGTAAGGGTAGGCTATGACCTCTTGGCAAATGTCTCCCCGAGCACAAATGCTTGGTTTTGAATTAAAAAGGCCATTTTTATCAAATAGTCTAAGTTAATTAAATGGTTTCTTGATGCTTTAAAGTAATGTGTTTTTACAGACTCCATGTTTTAAATATGTTATTTAGAAGGCGCAGGACAACTTGTAAAAATCAGGTTTATTGAAAAAAATACTTGGCGAAAAATATTTTGTTCTCCACCTGGGTAGTCCTATCTACCATGAGGCCACATACACACTTGTCATTTTGTATGTGCACCTAGACATGTGTTTACACACAGACGAAATGTGACTTCGTGGTGTCATAGATGGTCCTTGATGATTAGGATGCTTTGATGGAAGTTTTCAGTCCTGATAATAACAAATACAAGAATCAGAGTGGGAGTTGTTCCGTAGCCCTGTAAGCAGCTGTTGTGAGGACCCAGTCAAGTGTGGCATTTCGCTGTGCGATTTCGTGTGCCTTGCCAGGCCATGAGGAGGAGGAGTGAGGAAGAAGCAGGCAGGCAGAGAAACTATAAATATCTGCCGTGCCTTAAACGCCAGGCAATTCGTTCTTCTTTTTAATCAGTAACTAGACTCATTAAAAAGGCTATCTCATGTAATCAATAGGATTAAGCGTCTTACAAAAGGACTCACACATATAACATATAGACATAGGTACATATAGATACAGTGCAGGGGTTAAAATAAAACTATAAACATTGAACTGTAGAGCAGAATGACAAAACCGTAGACCACATTACTAAAGAATGTGAGAGCAGGAGTTCTGGTGTACAAGGAAGGAGGAGAACAGAGGCTAAGCAGTTTTAACTACTGGACCAAAGGGAGCCTGGATGTTCTGATTTGGCTCAAATGTGTGCTGAGTCCAAACCTGGTGCTGGAGACAGGCGGGCCCTGCTGTGGAGGAGGACTGGGGAGATGGAGATGTGAGCCAGGGACACAGTGCAGGCTGCTCCAGATTTGTGACCAAAATGCAGTGAGGATGCGGATGAGGGAGGGGCTGATTCTGCCTGGGGCAGGTCCCAGGGTGAGGGAGGCCTTGGGGACCTCCCCAAGGAGAAGGTCCCCTCTAAGTGGGTTTTGAAGTACATCTGTCAGCCTGGGGAGGGTCCCCCCAGTCATGTGCTTATGGGTTTGTGAAAGAGAAGTTTTCCTTTTGTGGGAGTGGGTTGGTGGCTTGGGGAAGAGAAAAGGAAATGTAAGACTCAGATTAGAATCCTTAGTCTGTGCACATTTTGTCCCTCTACAGTTAATCTTATAGCAATTTGTAGGTTATCCTCCCAAATGACAAAAATGTTATTGTAATGCTCCTTTTCTGGTTATGTGACGTGGGAGAAGACAGCATTTGGGGATGTCCAGGCTTCCCTCTACATGGGGATGCTTTGACCAGAATCTGCCCCTCAGCCTGAGTGAGGTAGCACTAGAGACCACCAACCAACGAAGTCCTTCCCTGATGTCACTTAAGACGTGAATATTCCAAACACAGATGCTTGGGAGAGGGATGACGTATCTTGATTTATCCAGTGGAAATGAAGATGATCATGGTGACAGTGACCATTTATTTAGTGCTGACTGCTGGTCTGCCATCCTGACCACCACGTGGACATCACTGAGTGTCCAGCGTGGATGAGCCACTGTGGGAACGGACTCCAGGAGTGTCCATTGCTTATCACCACCCATTCAGGGAGTGGGCTTTGCTGATTAAAGTTTTCAACTGACCCTCCAGGGTTACTCAGAGGAGTATGAGGAACACCCACACCGAGGAAAGGGCAGCTTCCCAGCCATGATCACCCCAGCTTATCAGAACGCCAAGAAGGCCAACGAACTTGCTAGTGATGTAAGTGCCACGGAGGCATGACCCGCAGAGCCACCGGGCAGAGGAGTGGTGAGACTGCAAAGGCTGTGCTTACTGACACCTACACACAGATACCTTCATGAGAGCTGAGCCAAAGTGGAATGTTAGCCCAGCCCTCAATCCCCATCCAGATTTCTGATGTCTGCTTTGGTCACAATCATCTACTTCCAAGTAGATGGACGTGGACAAACAGCATAACTCACTTGGGCCCATTTAAAGCTTGTGCAGATGCTGGTCCAGATGGATAAACTGGGATTAGGAGAATCTTCACCAAAGGGCCCATTTCGAATTGAGCATTTTAAGGGACAAGTGTGTTAAAACAAGTCCTGTGACTGTCAAAGTGGGTGTAACCTAGTGATGAAATGATTTTTGTTTGCAGAATGTTAGCCAGCTGGCAGTCCTTGAAAGATAGGCTATAATTAAACTTGGCAAAGTGACTTGCTCACTGCAGCTATTAACATGCCAACTTGATCTTGGTGGCTGTCAAAACCTAGCATTAAAATTCATTCCCTTTGCATTTTCCTTCCCTTCTCTCTCCTTTCCCCTCTTTTCTCCCCTCTCTTTCCTTTCCGTTACCAAATGACTGTTTGATTATTAACAATTTAAAGTGGTTATCACCACTTTTGCCCAGAGAAAGGAAGTCAAAGGACATTACTCTGCTCCTCATTGTAAGGATATACGATGTTGATAACCGTGGGCAGAATGGGTTTGGAATTACAACTTTTGCTATGATCATTTTAAAACTGTCTTTTCATGCAGAAGTAGAATGAGAAGTGTAAAAATGTGAAAAGGACCAGTAAAATTAAAAATATATATATTTAATGGAGAAAGAAGCCCGCATGAATTTTTCCCATCAGAAAATTGTATTAAGTAAATGTTGACATTAAATCCAGGATAACTTTGGAGTAATTTCTCTCACAGAGCGTGGAAACAACCTCAGACTCTGTGTGTGTGTTTCTTTCAGATAAAATACAGGCAGGACTTCAATAAGATGAAAGGCGCTGCACATTATCATTCCCTTCCAGCCCAAGACAACTTGGTTCTCAAACGGGCTCAGAGTGTAAACAAGCTCGTGAGCGAGGTAGGTGTGCAGGGGCCAGTCACCCCAGGGCCTCCTCCATCTCCTGCTGAAGGTGGCTGGGGTGACTCCATCATCAAGAGCTTGGGTGAACACTGGGACGCCACGTATACTATTCATTGGTTGCCAGTTTCTAAAAAACAAGAATGCAACAAAATGCAACTTGCAAGACAGACTAGAATCAAACCAATTAACTATTTCTCTGGTGGTTCAAAACTTTCTCCCCAAATCTTCTCAGGGCTGTAGATATTCACAAGTGCCAGGCAATGTATTTCTAATTGGCAGGAAGAATACTGGATGATCCAACTTTTTAAACAAGATGTTGTTATTCTAGAGTGGAAATCAAGAGAGTTATTCTAGAGAGAGTATTTCAAACGTGGAGGCTCTCTCATTCCCTCAGTACTGCAGTCAGAGTTCTGAGAAGCTGTGTAGCATGTGAATTCCCCTTGCCTCACAGGGTAAACTGGCAGCCAGAGGGGTGGGTTTTGTTTGGCTTACCAGTGTTTAAGACTTCTTGATTGTGAGGACTGTTTGGCAAGGATATACCTCCCCCCCCCCCGCAGCTCCCCAGTAATCCCCACAAACCCTGCTCGTGCCTTAGTCTCTTCTTGGCATCTTCTCTCATTTGCATTTCCTATATGGGCTCTGAAGGCATCTGAGTGGGAAGCCTCTGCCAGTGAGAGCTGTTATGACTATTAAAAGTACTCACATAACAAGGGGTCTGACACTCAGAAACATACATGCAAATACCCAAAACTATTTTTCTTTTCTAATCTCTCAAAGCCAGTTCTTTACCCAAAAGGGTAATCTGTGGCCCTCTAACTTTGGACAGCTCAGAATTACTAGGTGTGATATTTCCTGAGCCTCATCAGGAACCTCAGATACTCTGCAGTACAGATGGATGCGGAGGACTTACAATACGCAGTTTAAACAGATGTTCCATATGATTCTGATGCTCTAGACCAGATGTCAGCAAACCACAGTTTGAGTGCCAAATCTGGTCCCCAGTCTGTTTTTGTATATAAAGTTTTATTAGAACGCAGCTACATCATATTGGTTTACATATTGTCTATGGCTGTGTTGGAACTACAGGGGCACAAGTGAGTAGTTGACATAAAGACGGTGTGACTCAAAGGCCTAAAATATCTACTATCTTGTCATTTATAGCAAAAGTTTGCAAAGCCTTGCTCTTGCTCACAGAACATGCCATTTTTGGCCTGGAAAAGTAAAGTATCTTTTTCTTTTTCATAGGGATTTTTAGGGACAGAACTGGAACCAGATCACTAGTAGTGCAGTTGTACCTACCACCCAGAAATAATGCTGTTAAAAGTTTTGACTTTTTTCTATGTGAATATACTATAACCCAATAGATGAATTAAAAAACATATTTATAGCTACATGTATGGTTTTGTATACATTTAGACCTTTGTATCATATTGTGAGCACTATAATGCCTCTTGCATACTTTAAAAGGCATATCCTACCATATAGTTTTACAAGAGATGATAACAAATTAAGTTGCATTTCCTTTGGTGAGAGGTCACATGGTAACCTTTAATTTCTTTTTGCCCTTACCTTTAGCCAGTAAGACAAGTCAGTAATACATCTATAAATGCTAATTGGCCTTAGCTGCCTTCTGCAATTACCAGGGACCACTTGGAGTCTATTTCATAACTATAACCTCACATCTTACATCCAGGCACCCAGGAGAGCTCAAACAGCCAACTCATTTTAAATTAGAAGATGCTGTGCCTCTGAATGGTCTCATGTGTTATAGTCCTTTATAAAGTAGCTTTCTTTGTTAAATTTTATTGAGGTAGACATATATAGATGTGCACATATCTTAAGTATACCAAGTGAAGGATTTCCACAGCTGGACACATCCATGTAACTATCACTCAGACGAAGAAACAGAACATGACCAGAAGTCTGAACACCTCTTCATAATTCCCCTTGAGACATTTCCCTTTAAGAGTAGCCATCTGATTTTTAAAACCAGTTTTGCCACTTTGACCTGTATTAAATCTTGCAATATTTGTCCTTAAAGGGGGATAGGTGCTTTTACTTTTCAGAACAAAACTGATTATTTACTTACTTATTATTTGTTTTAACAAAGAAAGGCACATACTGTTAACTTACAGTATGCTATGTCTGGTATTTTAAAATCTTGGGTTGAAAGTTTTCTAAAAATAGCCTAATCAAATGCTGGAGACATTCAAGAATGACCTTGGGTTTGGGTCTATTCTGTGTCTGGTGTTTTGATTTCCAAGGTGGAGTATAAGAAGGATCTGGAAAGTAGTAAAGGTCACAGTATCAACTACTGTGAAACGCCTCAATTCAGGAACGTGAGCAAGATCTCAAAATTTACCAGCGATGTGAGTTGTTAAAGTGGAGCATTTGTTTGAGCACCTTTTATGAGCCTAATTTCTAGGTCTCCTAAGAGACAATCTATGTGAATGTATCTATATGTCTTGAAGAAGCATGGCCTCTTGGGCACAAATCCTATGAGTTTTGATTAAGGCTGCCTGCCAGGATTGGTCCATGTAGTGTTAAGTCACATCACCTGGTCCTCACGCCCTTCCCCCAACCTGACCTTGAGACCTCAGGGTAGGACCTGTCCTCTGCGTCCTCTTGCATCCCTTGTGTGCACCAGTGTCCAGCTTCTAGTGATGAATGCTGGCGAGAGAGCCTTGGCTGAGCATGCGACATCCCCTCTGAATGTGACTTTGTGCTTCTGAGTTCATACACAATCTCACTTAACCATCACAGTCCCCTGGGGAGCCAGACATTATTTCCCCATCTTACAGATGAGCAGATATGCTGGAGTGGCCTTTGCAGATTTGGAAATTCTCAGAGAAGGTCTGAAGATGTGTTTTTGAGGACATCAAGAACCTATACAAGACCCTATAATTTTACTTCTGTTTAGCTGCACATAAGAGAATTTAAAATCACAAAAGACTTTGTAAGACTCAGTGAGGAATTTATTTTGCATAAATGTTGTGGTTCAGAGCACCAACTTTGGAGCCAACATATCTATTTCCATAGTTAGCCAAGCGACAGACTTTGGGCAGTTTTGAGCCACTCTTCCCATCTGTAAAATGGGGGTGATAATAATTTCTTTCTTTTCATGGAATGCTTATGAAAATTAACTGAGATGAGTAGGATCATATCAGATGTGTGATAATAAATAGTATTCTGTTAGAATACTCACAATGCCTGGAAGCTCAGTGGCCTCCCCCAGTAGGTGAGCTTAATGTCACTTCATTAGAAGCCACCCAGATTTCCTATTTATAACTTCTCATCATCCTGTTCTGATCTTCTCTTTATCTGGTAAGCGACATTTGTAATATAATACGATGTTTTTCCACATGGTTGCAACAGAGACTAATTTTTACAACATAGAATTTGGCAAAGCTCAGGTATTGTTGCTCAAATATTTAGAAATGAGGGTGATAACCTGTGGGGATTTGCACCAGTCCCAGCATGGGGTTTTGTACGCAGTGCCTGCACTATCGATGCTAGCAGCATCCCACTCTGTGGCAAGTTTCTATGTTGGAAAAATCTGATAAATTTAAAACCGAAAACATCAGAAACAACAAACAAAAAATCAAGTCTGCTTTGCAGGCTCTGCTCATCAGAGCCCACGTTTCCTTGTTTGCCGGTCTTTTTCCAACTTCTGATGCTTCTCACCCTCATGGAAAACCAAGTTTGTCTTACTTTGTATTCAATGATATACTGATTACTTAAATAGGTTATATTTAGTCGTTTATATTTTGGGTTTAATGCATTAAGATGAGTCCTTTATCTTCAACTAGTTGGGAAGAGAATACTTGTGTTGAAAAGTTTGCATTTCTATGCAGAATAAATATAAAGAAAACTATCAGAACCACATGAAAGGTCGCTATGAAGGAGTTGGTATGGACAGACACACTCTCCATGCTATGAAAGTTGGCAATCTGGCAAGCAATGTGAGTCTTTTTGTGCAAGGGCCAGTACAGGGGTTGAGGGGTGGGTCATGAGGAATTCAGCCAATCCTTTTTCAATCCCCCTTTTACAAAAACAAAAAGAAACAAACAAAAATAAATTTGAAGAGCCAGTGTTCTATTGCATAAAAAACTGACCCATGCAAATTTCCAGATGTTAACCAGTATAACCAAGGCGAGGTAAATTCCCTGAAAAATTTCAAAGGCTTCAATTTATATATCTTAGCTATCTCTGGTTTGAAGAGTACTTAGATCTATTATAATTGATCCAATGTGATTAAAAAAAAAAAAAAGCAAAACCTTTCAGTTTCTGAGAGATAAAGAGAAATGACTGAGCATGATTCTTATTTAAAATTCCCCAGGTTTCCAAAGTGTTTGTGATTCATTTGCAGCTGGTTGGTTGGATGCCTGATTTGTTCATTCATTTATTTATTTAATTACTGCATTCATTCATTCATTGAAGACCTACAGAGGCCAGGCACTTGGCAAGGTAGTGGAATGATAAGATAGATCATGTCCCTGTTTTTCCTGCAGCATGTAATCTGTTAACCTCCCCTAGGTTTTGTCAATCCAGTTTATAGATTTGCAAATGCCAGGTTGTAAATGTTGGCGGTAAAGGACCCTTAAAGGAAACTATTTCATTATTAAAACATACCATGTCAAATTTTCTCCACTTGAAAATGTCAAATTTAACCTTTAGAACAAATATAAATACTCTGAAGACTCTTGACTTTTCATCTATTTTGTTGAGGTTAGCTAAGAAGCTCTTTCATTGTATACCCGTGTACAAGCACTTCTTTTTAATGAAAATGACAAGATTTTTTCTATAATTAATAAGAAAGATAAGTGTGCTGCAGATGGAAGTTAACTAATTTTGGATTAATTAAGAAGAATTCAAATTAAAGGCGAAAGTGTGACTACAATTTAATTTTCCTTGGAGGTGATAAAACTGAATTAATTTTGTTTCTGGATATTTTTAAAATATTTCTGATGACATGCAGACAAGGTCAAAGGAAAGTGGGGAGTGATTTCTCTTTTCATATTCTTTTCTCTGTGTTTCAGATTGCCTACAAGGCTGATTATAAACATGATATCGTAGACTATAACTACCCAGCCACTCTCACTCCTTCCTATCAAACAACAATGAAACTGGTGCCCTTGAAAGACGTAAGTCCTCTTCCAGTAACTTTCTGCTTCATTACTCAATATTTCCTTCCTGTGGAGTGATTAATAGGCAGAAAAATGAAAAAACATGATACAACAGTTCATAGGACAGTGAGGAATTGATAAGGGGAAATTCTTTTTTTTTTTTCCCACTAGGAAATCCATTTATATATGGCGGTGAACTCTGACACGTTCAATGTAAAGTGAGGACAGCTCATTATTAAAACATACCATGTCAAATTTTCTCTGCTTGAGAATGTCAAATTTAACCTTTAAAACAAATATCTTCAAAATAACCTGAGGTTCAGTTTCTCCTCTTAGAATTTAGTGGGCTATATTTGCTGGGTATATTTCAAATAATTGCTCCTTAGCAATGATAACCTGTCTTTTTAGTTTTTAAAAAAGCTTTATCATGTGGTATGTTAAGGATTGAAGGAAGTAAAATAAAATTAATATCAGTTGAGAGGGAATTGTAATGTTGACTTAATTTTTTCTCAATTTTACCCAAGAGCACATGGTTAAATACATATATTTATCCCTTAATGTTTTACACCAGTGACTGTATTTATTTATGTAAAATGTGTACAATTACTTAAATTTATTTTCTGATTAAAAGTATTTTATTAGATATTTATTATAGAAAATTCAGATAATATAAAAAAATACAAAGACAAAGACATCTACTAATTTAAAAAGTACTTAACATGGTTGGGAAGTGAGTCGGTGTCATGGCTCTTTGTCACTGAAGGTTATCTTCAACAAACCAAAAATGTAACAAATAATTTAACATCTATTTATGAATGCCCAGTGCTACCTTCCTTCACATTCCTTTGGAATCAGCACAACTCTAGTAATCGACTTGGGTTTTGCTATTGGTAAATAAGTCTTCACATCTATGTAAAGTGAGGATAGCTCATCATTAAAACATCTCTCTCTCTCAACATAGGATTCAGTTGGGTATCTCTAGGGTCTAACACAGCATCAAGGGCATTGCAGGGCAAACATTGGCAGACGATAGTCTACGGGGTGAAAGGAGCTTTGTAAATGTGTTGGAAAGTGGGGCTGTGAAATAGAGAAATATAAAGGACTTAAACTTTGCTTCTCCCTTTCCTAGGAAGTTTGGTTGGGTTGACTTACTCATTTCACCTTAATGATGAAACCCACAGTGAAATTTGACCACTGCCAAAACTATATATTTTTTTTTTTTGGGGGGGGGAAGCATATATGTTATTTGGCATACTTGCAGGTTAAGAACACCTTATTAAATTTTTTTGTGAGTGTATTTGCAGTAGAATTCTAGAAATCATGCCTAATAAATAGTACAAACCAAATGAGATAGATTCCTCCAACTTTGTACTCCCATTATAACATGACTTGCTATTACATTCGCCTAGGTAAAACTCTAGATCAACCATGTACCTGGAATATAGGTAGTCTACCTAGGGGATTCTGATATAAGAATAAAATTAAACTGGATTAGATATATTAATTGAGTTTAGAGGTAGCCTGTAAGCTGGCAGCCCATGGGGTATATCCAGGTTGCAGAAGTATTCCGTATGGCCACACAGTATTTAAAAAAAATAAATTGAGGCCCGGCGCCCATAACATAGTGGTTACAGTATTGGTCACATTCACGGAGGCTGGTGGGTTTGAACCCAGCTTGGGCCAGCTAAAACAGTGGCGACTGCAACAACAAAAAGTAGCCGGGCATTGTGGTGGGCGCCTGTAGTCCCAGCTACTTGCAAGGCTGAGGCAAGAGAATTGCTTAAGCCCAAGGGTTTCAGGTTGCTATGAGCTATGACGCCACAGCACTCTTTGGAGGGTGGCATAGTGAGACTCTGTATAAATAAATAAATAAATAAATAAATAAATAAATAAATAAATAAATAAAATGAACCCAAACATGTAGAGCTCATATACAAACTAGTATTTTCACCTTTTCTTAAAACTCTATGAAATATGGCCCGAGAACAGCATAAGGACTGAGTGGTGGCTGTTACTTATCATTTCAGTTTACTTCACTTCACCTTCCTGTTTCTGGTGTAAATTTGAGTTTGTCCTTACGTAAGGACGTCAGTGTTTAGGATGTTTGGGGAATCCATTTACAAGAACTTTGCCAGCTCTCTGGTAGCCTAAACGGTGATAGAATAGCTGTGAAATTAAATAAACAAGCATGGGTCCTTAATTTGAGAGCGCTCCCTGTAGATGGATTTTATAACACTGATAGAATTAAAATGAGACTCTATCTTTAGCACAAAAACCCTTCAAAATGTAGATTGAAGCAATGGCCAACCATTTGTGATGTTGCAAAGATGTGATTAATCATGGAGACTGTTAATTATGTCCTGCAGAGAAAAGTAATTGTGCTCTGCAACATACTTAATGCAGAATTATCAGAAAGGAATATGCCATTTAAAAAATATAGTTTTCATGACATTTTATAGTGCATAATTCTGAATTCTAATAGACTCTATTATGAGATGATAATTTTCCCTCTGAATTAATGTATTAGGAAGCCACTTTAATCTCATTAATAGTTGACATTGAAATGACTTTATATTTCCTAGTTTTCCTTACATACCCCGTATCCAAAAGTCAGAACATGCAAAAACTTTCCCCTTTGAATCATTAAGTAGAAAGCACAAAGCAATGCTGTCCTTAATTTCCAAACCCAACAAAATACTCTGTGGCCCAGCATCAGAAGTGTTCTGTTTTTCCCAGGTCCTGTTCTAGAAGTTAATTGTGAGTCATTTATTTATGCCTGGAATATATTTCCCTGTCTAAATAAAGCTCTGACTATGGAGAACCAACACCCTTTTCCATCTGTGAAATAACAAGCTATAGTTCAGGGGTGGCGAACAAGTTCGACTACGCGCTCGGAGATCGCTCCTCAGAGGTCCCTCCTCAGAAGCAGCATAACAAAATCCAAACTTGGCAAAGAGCCACAGTATACAAAATAATGATAAGAGGCAAAGAGCCGAA